>JAJOOR010009976.1:0-33293 GCA_036250505.1 Solanum acaule | reverse complement strand
TGAACAGTGCACAAGAACTTGTTGACTCTCTTTTGAGTGCAGGGGATAAATTAGTTGTTGTTGATTTCTTTTCCCCTGGCTGTGGAGGCTGTAAAGCTCTTCACCCCAAGGTAAAAAAAACTCCCTTTCTTTGTCTAAGAATGTTTTTCTTAGCAAATTCTAACTTGTTGTATGTGTGTGGTTATCTAGAATGTCAATATAAGATCTGTAAACTGTATTTCTATTAGTTTTGAACTGACTTTGTCGAATTGGTAAATACAGTTGTGTCAGCTGGCAGAGATGAATCCAGATGTGCAGTTTTTACAGGTGAACTATGAGGAACACAAGTCGATGTGTTACTCTCTTAATGTACATGTTCTCCCATTTTTCCGTTTCTATAGAGGAGCTGAAGGCCGTGTTTGCAGCTTTAGCTGTACCAATGCCACGGTTAGTTCTTTATGCACCTATTACCTGCTTTTGCTTTAGCTTTGCCATAGCAATCTATTGTGTTTTTGGATAAGAAGAATGTTTGATGATGGATTCCATTAGCTGGCAGTGCTTTCTTCGAATTTTCAGTGAAAGTCATTGGATCTAGCTTTTCTTGTCTAGGTCTGGCCTTACGTTTTATCCACAATCAACACTTTCAATTGATAGATCTAGTTCTCCTTGATGTCTTCAAGATACTAGTCTTGAATCTTGATCTTCTTAGAAATGTGAAGCAGTAATTTGCAATATACCGAGCTAGATTCTCTGTGAATGTTATAACATCAATGCTATTATGGCTGTGCACTTATTTTGTTGTATTTGTTATCTTTGTTTGAAACTGTAGTCTAATGACAGTGTGCATACTATGGAACAGATCAAAAAATTCAAAGATGCATTGGCGAAGTATGGTACAGATCGTTGCACCCTTGGGCCACCAAAAGGGCTGGAGGAGAAAGAGCTACTTGCATTGGCAGCTAACAAGGATCTCTCCTTTAATTACACTCCAAAAACAGAAGAAGCATCCATCCTTGTTACCTCACAAAAGGAAGTTCAGGATAGAACTCCTCCAAATATAGAGTCCCCTCTACCACTTCCTCTTCCTCTCCCCATTACGTCAACTAGCTCACAGACGGCCAAATGGGATACAGAGAAAGAAGCATATGCTACTTCTGGTAGATGATTTTAAAATTTGTGGTAAATGATATGTTGAAGAGGTTATATCTGTACAGCTATATATTGTGCTTTGTTGTGTTATAAGACGATTGCAGTCTGGAGGAACTTAAGTATTAGTATAGGGAATGTCAAATATTTACTGGCTACTGCTGGGTATATCTGGTCTTGTACATAGTTTATGTGGAAGCTCTGGTATATGTGTGCCTGAGCGATAGCGAGAGTCCACTCTTCCCTTTTACTTGGCTTCTCCTTTTTTAATTGGAGCAAGTCGAAATGGTTCTCTTGATAATAGTAAGATGTTTGTACTGGTTTTTGATCTCTTTGTTATTGAGTAATGATAATATGATGTCTTTTTTATTCTCCTGTTTCTGACCGTGTTTAGCTTCATGGCTCCAATGACATTGTTTTTCATTCCATGGAGTCGATAAAAAAGACTGTTAAGGAATCTAAAGTCACAAATCATATAGTTTTGGAGGGGGATGAAGAAGATGTTGCACATGTTATAACTTAGGTATCTAAATAAGCAGACATATCTCCCAAATCAAGTAGGGAAACATCAGGGAAAGGCAAGAAGAATGGTAACTGTTAAGTGATATGAAGCTTCATCAATGGAGAACTGTACATCTTTTCCCATGGAGAAAAGAGGAGAGCTCTCTCTCTCGAGATAATATTATTTAGACTCAATGAATTGTACAGCTTTACATCATTTATATACACAGTTTTCTTTCTCACTAACTTGCTTAATAACTAACTTTATTTAACAAATTAACTGCTCAGCTGTAGCCAGCTGACATTCTTAACCACTAAAATATCTATATATTTTGACACTCCCCATCAAGCTCAACGGTATGAAAAAGATTGAATACTTCAAGCTTGGATAATAGGAATGCATGTTGTGCTCGACCAAGTCCCTTTGTCAGTATGTCTGCTAATCGTAAATCAGTCCTTGCATGTTCGGTTTGAATCATCCCTTCTTCTATCTTTTTCATGACGAAATGACAATCTATTTCTATGTTATATATTGGGTTACCCGCTATTTGTATTGTTGTTTTGCTGTCACAATACATCTTCACAGGTAGCTTCAATTCCCAATTCAATTATGTGAACAACCCCACTAACAACACTATTTCTGCAGTTGCACTACCCATACTTTTATACTCTGCCTCTGCAGAGCTTCTGAAAATTGTGTTATGCTTCTTGGCTTTCCAAGATATTAATGAATTTCCAATCTTTACTACAAAACCACTAACAGATTTTTTTGTCATAGGACAAGTAGTCTAATTTGTATCACAATGCACAATTAGTTCTTTCGATACTTCAGATGATAAAAGAATCCCTAAACTAGGAGCACATTTAAGGTATCTCATCACCCTTAATGTTGCCTCTGTGGGATTTCTCGGGCATGTGCATGAACTGATTGAGGATATGTACTGCATAGGCTATGTCAGGCCTTGCCATTGTGAGGTATAGAACCTTCCTTACTAGCTTTTGATAACTTGTTGGATCTTGTAGTGGATCATCTGTAGCGCTTCTTACCACTGTGTTTCCATCATATAACACATTGGTGAGCCTTAAATTAGCTTCAAGAGTTGTGCTGACAGGTTTGGATCATGCTAAACCAAGATCAAAGATTAAATCCAAAGTAAATTTCCTTTCACATACTGAGATGCCCTTCTTATTTCTAGTAATTTTAAGACTAACAAAATACTTCATTTCCCAGGTCTTTGATCTTGAAATGTGTCTGAAGAAGGTGTTTGGTGTTCAATACCATAGAAGAAGAAGAAAATCCAATAATTAAGAGGTCATCTACATAAACAAGAATGCACACAATGTGGCCACTAGACTTCTTGGTGAACAAGGAGTAGTCATGATGACTTTGGACAAAGCCAAAACTTAAGAGTTCCTTTGAAAACTTCAAATTTCACTGTCTTGAGGCAATATAGGAATTTATGAAGTTTGCAAACCTTGGAGGGCTCCCCTTTGCTTAAAAAGTCAGGAGGTTGCAACATGTATACATCTCTCTCTAACCTGAAGAAATGCATTGAGCACATCCATCTGATGGAGTTCCCAATTCAGCTTGGCAATAATAGCAAGAACAGATCTAATTGTAACCATTTTTACAATTGGTGAAAAAGTCTCCTGCTAATCCAAACCATCCTGTTGTATATATCCCTTGGCCACTAGCCTAGCCGTGTACGTTTCCACTTTCCTTTCTGCATTATACTCCACCTTGAAGACCCAATTATAGACAATAACCTTTTTATCAGTAGGCATATCAACCAAACACCAAGTTTTGTTATCGGTGAAAGCTACCCCTAGTCGTAACACGGTGTACTCGACTCTGAAGGGGTCTTATATAAGCCTCATAGCATTCATTCATCGCATAGGTAATAAAAATAGTACGGAATTAAAACTTTTTTATTCAAAAACCATACAATCCATCATTTCAAAAGCATTTAAACGCAAGTGAAAGTCTAACGTCTCACATGACCATCTTAGACAAACTTTAACAAGATAGAGTCACAGGCCTTTACAATCGAAGTCTTAACAATAGTCTTAAAACATAAGAAAAACTAGAAACATAAAAGTCAATGTCCTCGATCTATGAGGCCATACCAAAAGATGTCTTTTGAGAGAACTCTAATCCCAAGCTTCACTAGAGAATGCAATCACTTGCCGGAACCTACACTTGTAATAAAAATAAGAGAATATTAGTTAGCACACAAAAATGTACTAAGTATGATGACCATGCAAAATCATGCTTAAAAAGGGACATTTTGTTGAAAGTCATGTTTTTATGCCATTTTTGTAAAACTTCATGAACATTGATCAAAGAGGCATATTATAAGTCACAACCAGCATACAAAGTCACATATTTCACATTTAGTCAAAATCACACATAACCCTTTACCTTCACCTTGAGCCTTCACCTCAAGTAACCCTCAAGCTATACCTTGTGCAATGTATTGATAGCGTCCCATACCACCACCCACACTAAGGTACCACCTTAAGGTCACCAAAAGTGAACTTACTATTCATCCTTCTCACCTTTACACAATAGAGCATATAAGACACATAACATCACATGAATCACATCATCACATTAAGACCATCATCTAAGACAACTCTAAGTCATACTTGTGCAATGTGCAAGTAGCATCCCATACTACTACTCACACTAAGTACTCCTTTGAAGTGTCACCACAGACAAGGCACATTCATATACAATAAGTCATGACAGGGAAGTACTCAAAATACAATCCAAGTATAGCATGCATCTTTACATTTAAGCATTTAAGCCAACATTCTTCATTAGGTTCATTTAGGACACATTCATGCATTTAGAGGACTTTCATACATTTAGCCATTAAGGCTTAGAGAACTCACTATAGCCCTTTCAAAGCCTACTCGTGCAATGTATAGATAACATCCCATACTACTACCTACACTTTGTAGTACCTATCAAGAAACTAAAGTGCACATCTCACATGATGGGAATAGGCATTAACTGACATAGACCATGAGAGCTAAATCATGGAATCCGATGTACTATCCCACATCGTAAGGGTTGTTCTACTTGCCAAGGGTAGAACTAGTAAGCATCATATGTAAGCACATAGTTATGGGGTATGGAAGATGTTTATTGGACTCTAGCCTAACATTGGGAGAGCCACCATCTTAACCATATCCACTCGGTGCTTAGCCTCCATTTCCATAGAGTAGTTCATTCATTACATTGTTGTA
The DNA here is from genome assembly GCA_036250505.1 of Solanum acaule. Taxonomy (NCBI): domain Eukaryota; kingdom Viridiplantae; phylum Streptophyta; class Magnoliopsida; order Solanales; family Solanaceae; genus Solanum; species Solanum acaule. The sequence continues at coordinate 28,412 of JAJOOR010009976.1, read as the reverse complement.
CTTGAGAGGGCCACCACCATTAGGCCTACCGGTACTTTCCCAAGAAAGGGCCACCACCAATAGGCCTACCGATTTAAGGTACTTTAAGGATAGCTCTTGACTTCCCTAGAGAGAGCCACCACCATTAGGTCTACCGTCTCTAAGTTCATCATTTCACACAAGAAGGAGGCCACCACCATTAGGTCTACCGCTTCAAGGTTATACATTCACATTGGGTTCTAGACTCATCATGAAGGGCCACCAACATTAGGTCTACCGGTTCAAGAAATAGTCTAAAATACCTCATTAGTCAATTATAGAAGGCTACCAACACTAGGTCTACCAATCTAAGACATTCATTCATTCATTTAAGAAAAGGCTTCCAACCTTGGGTCTACCAATTCTAAGTCATCTACACATTCATTAGTCATATATAAAAGGGCTACCAACATTAGGCCTACCGATTCATGATCATTCAACATAGTTTTCATCTATCAAGAAGAGGGCACCTAGGCCTACCAATTCAAGATATACAACATTACATTATAGAACCCCTCACATTCCATCATCATCATTCATGAGTGTTAATAGAGAGATAACATTCAATCCTAACACAATTTGCTTCTAAACATGATCATTATTCTATCATTGAAATCACATTGAAATCCTACACATCATACATTCACATATACAAAATCATGATAATACTTCAATGCATCAAACTATGACTTCAAGGCCATGATCACAATGTACATAGTAAGTAAACACCTCCACCTTTCAAGTGGATCAACCATTTAAGCACAATTCTACTTTAACATGAGATTAGGTCAAACTTGCCCTTTCAAGGCTATGATCACAAACCCTCAATTCATCAACAATTGACCATAATTAGACATAGATGATGATACAATTCAACAATCTAAATCAATCTAAGCATAAATCCACCATCATTCATTCATAATCAATAGACCCACTTCTTAAGTCACAAATTTAGAAATTGAGAGGAATCATGGGTTCATAGAGTTTTTCATCTTAAATCATCAACTAAGCATCAATATAATCATAACTTATCATTTGAAAACGTTTGATGCAAGAACCCATGAGATTGAGTGAAACTTAGGGTTTTTCATGAAACTTGAAAACCTTGAAAACTTCTTTGAAATTGACTCTAGGGTGAAAGCTAACCCTAGATGAAGGATCACCATACCTTCACTAAGATTCCCCAATAAATTTGATGAAGAAACGCCTTAAATCCAAAACCCTAGCTCCCTCTTCTTCTTCTTCTTCTTCTTTGAGAACTTCTAGAAAGAGAAATATTTGAGAGGAGGTGGGTTTCTTTTTTATTCTATTTGGAGTGGCTTAAATGAAAGGATTTAGGTCATAAAAAGGTCTTATAGTTGTTAGGACAGGAATAGAATAATAAGGACTTAACTTTGGAAAAGGACTAAGGACCCTTAAACTTAAAAATTCTACCCTTGCCCGTCCAAGCTCACCCTTTGGACACTTGGGCTCACCAAGTTCACTAGGCAACTCGCCAAGTGCACCCTTGGCTCACCCTTTGTTCCAGTGAGCTGACTAAAGGGGCTGGTCATAGGGCGATTGGAGGGGGTTAAAGGGCGACATGCCAACCAGCTTGGCGAGCTACCATATAGCTCGCCCTTTGGTCCAGTAGCTAGGCCAAAAAGGCATCCCACTAGGCGAGCACAAGAGCCCAAGGGCGACTCGCCCAACCCCTTGGGCGATCAAACAGCCCCATCGCCAAAAGGTCCACCAAAAGACAAGGTTTCTTTCGCCTTATCTTGCTAGTCTAGGTCCTTGATTGCACCCTAGGCTTCTACCTTGCTCCATTTAAGTTCTAAAACAGCCTACACATCAACCTAAGGTCACACTAACTCAAACGTTAAGGCTCTAGTTCCACTAGTTCATTTTTAGGGTCGTTACATTATCCCCCACTTAGGAACATTCGTCCTCGAATGACACTTAAAACACATTAAGGGGTAATGACTCAAGACTAGCAGCCCAATAATCATGCAACATCATAAACAAAGCATAAACATAAGAGGAAACATTAACTCCACATCAATAAGCTCAAAACACAACAAGAAAGTATGAACTACATCTACAAACTTATGCATCAAAACTTTAACATTCTTCATTTCATTGGAGGAACTTCCTTCTCCAAATCACATCATGCTTATTTCAACATCATTAAGCACATTATGCAACTCCCTCATAAAAACACATTATGTAACTTCCTAAAAAAAACACATTATGCAACTTCTTAATAGAAACACATTTAAGCAATTCTTCAATAAAGCATATTGAGGCATGTTCAACAAATCAACTCATCATAGATGCATATCAACATGAGGAACACAATTCATGAAAACTCATTTTTCTCATTTAAACAAGAATTCAATTAGAATATGCACAACATAAGGAGACTATGGAAACTCAAATTCACACAAGACTCCAAAACATGAAACAAGCTACAAGGAACTCTTGGTCTCAAGCTTGAATAGGAATAGAAGGAAGAAGATAAGGATATCAACACTCTCCACAACCTTACTATTCAACATACTATCCCCTACTTAGGAGAAAACCCAACTAAGGTTACCATGAAACAACACAAAAGGATCTCATAACAAAACAAGGAACTATAACTTACCAGTACCTTCATCCAGATTAGCTCTATTGTCCTTGTTAGCGTGAAGCACATAGAAATGGTTCTTTTTTGGAGCATCAAGAATTGGGCCATTAAGAGAAGCTTGTTTAGCCTCCCTTCCTCTAGTCAAAAGAGTAGGACAATCTTTCACTTGGTGATCATTCTTCCCACACCCATAGCGCCCACTAGTACCGTCTAAGCACTTCCCAAAATGTTTCTTTCCACAATTGTGACAAGTAGGTTTAGAAGATAGAGGTCCACTACCTCTCTCTTGGTTAGACTTAGGAGCACTTGAAGAATGTTGGTTTCGAGTTCTCTTCTTGAACCTAGTTTGACCTTGCTCATCAGATCTACCCCTCTTCAAATCCTTATTCATCCTCTTAAGTTTGGACTCCTCAATAGATTGAACATACACAACAAGTCTAGAGATATTCATATCATCATGGAGCATCGCCGTACGTCACTCTTCCTTAACTAGGCCGGATACACCGGTAACAAACCTACTCATCTCATCTCTAGGGTGAGACACCAATGATGGAGCATACTTAGACAATAGGGTAAACTTCAAGGAATACTCCTCCACATTCATGTTACCTTGCCTAAGGTTTATAAACTCCTCAACCTTACACTCCCTCTTCTCACGGGGAAAGTACTTACTGAGGAAAGCTCCCTTAAACTCCTCCCATTCTATAGGACCCGGTTCAACTGGCCTATTGGCTTTCCATTGAGTGAACCACACTTGGGCCACATCTTTCAATTGGTAGGAAGCCAACTCCGCCTTCTCTTAGAAGTTACTCCCATAGCATCGACTATTTTATAAACTTCATCCAAGAAATTTTGGGGATCTTCTCCCACTTTAGAGCCAAGAAAAATAGGAGGATCCATCCTCATAAGGTCTCTCAACCTTGAGGCCATGGTACTCTTATTAGCATTCACCCTAGGCCCCATATCCCGATTCACTTAAGCCGTCATGGCTTGGGCTAAGGTTAGAAAAGCCGTCCTAATCTCCTTATTGGTCATGTCCGGGGGAACCACCGAAACTTGATTTCCTTGATTGCCTATAGGAACTTGGTCACCTTGAAGACCTTGGGGAGGAACTCTCTCGTTAACAATCTCCTCTTCCACTTTCCTTGGGTTAGCCCTTGTATTCATATCTTATAAACACAAGAGAAAGGATTAGGAAAATGACACTTGTAGAACCACACTTTAAGGCACGACTTCAAGAATTTTAAAGAAGTGTAACTTTCTATAGTCCAATAGCCTCTCGCTCATAGATGTGTCGCGACTCACACCGATGAACAAGACTCTACTAGACATGGCTTGTGAGACATCAACCCTAAAACCATTCCCAAAACCTTATGCTTTGATACCATGTTTGTCACGACCCGAGAGCACCCCCAAGTCGTAACATGGCGTACTCGACCCCGAAGGGGTCTTATACAAGCCCCATAGCATTCATTCATCGCATAGGTAATAAAAATAGTACGTAATTAAATTTTTTTTATTCAAAAACCATAAAATCTATCATTTCAAAAGCATTTAAACGAAAGCGGAAGTCTAACGTCTCACATGGCCATCTTAGACAAACTTTAACAAGATAGGGTAACAGACCTTTACAATCAAAGTCTTAACAATAGTATTAAAACATAAGAAAAACTAGAAAGATAAAAGTCCATGTCCTCGATCTATGAGGCCATACCAAAAGATGTCTTGAGAGAACTCTAATCCCAAGCTTCACTAGAGAATGCAATCACTTGCTGGAACCTACACTTGTAGTAAAAATAAGAGAATATGGGTTAGCACACAAAAATGTACCAAGTATGATGACCATGCAAAAACATGCTTAAAAAGGGACATTTTGTTGAAAGTCATACTTTTATGCCATTTTTGTAAAACTTCATGAACATTGATCAAAGAGGAATATTATAAGTCACAACCAACATACAAAGTTACATATTTCACATTTAGTTAAAATCACATATAACCCTTTACCTTCACCTCAAGTAACCCTCAAGCTATATCTTGTGCAATGTATGGATATCGTCCCATACCACCACCCACACTAAGGTACCACCTTAAGGTCACCAAAAGTGAACTTACTATTCATCCTTCTCACCTTTACACAATAGAGCATATAAGACACATAACATCACATGAATCACATCATCACATTAAGACCATCATCTAAGACAACTCTAAGTCATACTTATGCAATATGCAAGTAGCATCTCATACTACTACTCACACTAAGTACTCATTTGAAGTGTCACCATAGACAAGGCACATTCATGTACAATAAGTCATGACACAGAAGTACTCAAAATACAATCCAAGTATGGCATGCATCTTTACATTTAAGCATTTAAGCCAACATTCTTCATTAGGTTCATTTAGGACACATTCATGCATTTAGAGGACTTTCATACATTTAGCCATTAAGGCTTAGAAAACTCACTATAGCCCTTTCAAAGCCTACTTGTGCAATGTATAGATAGCATCTCATACTACTACCTACACTTTGTAGTACCTATCAAGAAACTAACGTGCACATCTCACATGATGGGAATAGGCATTAACTGACATAGACCATGAGAGCTAAATCATGGAATCCGATGTACTATCCCACATCGTAATAGTTGTTCTACTTGCCAAGGGTAGAACTAGTAAGCATCCTATGTAGACACATAGTTATGGGGTATGAAAGATGTTCATTGGACTCTATCCTAACATTGGAAGAGACACCATCTTAGCCATATCCAATTGGTGTTTAGCCTCCATTCCCATAGAGTAGTTCATTTATTACATTGTTGTACTTGAGAGGGCCACCACCATTAGGCCTACCGGTACTTTCCCAAGAAAGGGCCACCACCAATAGGCCTACCGATTTAAGGTACTTTAAGGATAGCTCTTGACTTCCCTAAAGAGAGCCACCACCATTAGGTCTACCGTCTCTAAGTTCATCATTTCACACAAGAAGGAGGCCACCGCCATTAGGTCTACCGCTTCAAGGTTATACATTCACATTGGGTTCTAGACTCATCATGAAGGGCCACCAACATTAAGTCTACCGGTTCAAGAAATAGTCTAAAATACCTCATTAGTCAATTATAGAAGGCAACCAACATTAGGTCTACCAATCTAAGACATTCATTCATTCATTTAAGAAAAGGCTACCAACCTTGGGTCTACCAATTCTAAGTCATCTACACATTCATTAGTCATATATCAAAGGGCTACCAACATTAGGCCTACCGATTCATGATCATTCAACATAGTTTTCATCTATCAAGAAGAGGGCACCTAAGCCTACCAATTCAAGATATACAACATTACATTATAGAACCCCTCACATTCCATCATCATCATTCAAGAGTGTTAATAGAGAGATAACATTCAATCCTAACACAATTTGCTTCTAAACATGATCATCATTCTATCATTGAAATCACATTGAAATCCTACATATCATACATTCACATATACAAAATCATTATAATACTTCAATTCACCAAAATATGCCTTCAAGGCCATGATCACAATGTACATAGTAAGTAAACACCTCCACCTTTCAAGTGGATCAACCATTCAAGCACAATTCTACTTTAACATGAGATTAGGTCAAACTTGCCCTTTCAAGGCTATGATCACAAACCCTCAATTCATCAACAATTGACCATAATTAGACATAGATGATGATACAATTCAATAATCTAAATCAATCTAAGCATAAATCCACCATCATTCATTCATAATCAGTAGACCCACTTCATAAGTCACAAATTTAGAAATTGAGAGGATTAATGGGTTCATAGAGTTTTTCATCTTAAATCATTAACTAAACATCAATATAATCATAACTTATCATTTGAAAATGTTTGATGCAATAATCCATGAGATTGAGTGAAACTTAGGGTTTTTCATGAAACTTGAAAACCTTGAAAACTTTTTTGAAATTGACTCTAGGGTGAAAGATAACCCTAGATGAAGGATCACCATACCTTTACTAAGATTCCCCAATAAATTTGATGAAGAAACGCCTTGAATCCAAAACTCTAGCTCCCCCTTCTTCTTTTTTATCTTTGGGAACTTCTAGAGAGAGAAATATTTGGGAGGAGGTGGGTTTATTTTTTATTCTATTTTGAGTGGCTTAAATGAAAGGATTTAGGTCATAAAAAGGTCTTATAGTTGTTAGGAAAGGAATAGAATAATAAGGACTTAACTTTGGAAATAAGGGCCCTTAAAGTTATAACTTAAAAATTATGCCCTTGTCCGTCCAAGCTCGCCCTTTGGATACTTGGGTTCGCCAAGTGCACTAGGCAACTCACCAAGTGCATCCTTGGCTCGCCCTTTGGTCCAGTGAGCTCACTAAAGGGCTGGTCATAGGGCGATTGGAAGGGGTTAAAGGGTGACACGCCAACCAGTTTGTCGAGCTACCATTTAGCTTGCCCTTTGGTCCAGTAGCTAGGCTAAAAAAGGCATCCCACTAGGCGAGCACAAGAGGCCAAGGGCGACTCACCTAACCCCTTGGGTGATCAAACAACCCCATCGCCAAAAGGTCCACTAAAAGACAAGGTTTCTTTCACCCTATCTTGCTAGTCTTGGTCCTTGCGTGCACCTTAGGCTTCTACCTTGCTCCATTTAAGTTCTAAAACAGCCTACACATCAACCTAAGGTCACACTAACTCAAACGTTAAGGCTCTAGTTCCACTAGTTTGTTTTTAGGGTCGTTACATAAAGTTCCAACTTCAAGGTAGCTAACAAGTGTTTGTCCTTCATGGCTTCAATATGACATGTAGGCTCTTTAATTGCTAAATAATTGTAGATAGAATGGTAATATGATGTTGCTAACGATGCATAGGACATATAATCAAACAAGGAATTGCCTTATCTGTGTGCTAGAATAGCCCAAATGAATTGCCTTATCAACCCTAGGCCCAAACTTGTCACCGGTATCCTTGGTGATAGTTGCATAACATAAGCTACCTAGAACTCTCAGGTTTTGTATATTTGTCTCTCTTCCTTCGAAAACTTATTTGTTTAGTAAGGTTGTGAAAGGTATTCTATTGATCAAATATATTGCATTCCGAGCATATAACCCTCAAAATCTCAAGGGCATATGACCTTGGAATCTAAGAGATCTTTCCACTTCAAGGATTTGTCTATGTTTCCTTTCAACCACCCCATTCTGTTGGGGTGTGTGAACACATGAGCTTTGATGAACAACTCCTACAGACTTGAATAAATCTTTTTAGTGTACATTAAAAACTCAATTTCATTGTCACTTTTGAAAACTTTGACACAACTAGCAAGCTTATTTCTATTAGCAACAATAACTTTATTATTACAATATTAAGTATTAACACCACTCTCGAGTTTCAATAAGAACAACCAAGTCATCCTACTACAATCATCTACGTACTATAGTAAGAAAAAATATATTTTCATCATGCGTGGTAGTTTTGTAAGGACCTCAAACATCTCCATGGACTAAATCAAAAGGATTACTAGCTTTACTAACATTAACTGGGAAAGAAAGTCTTGTTTGATTTGCAAGTGTAAAAATAGAACAACATAAATTCTATTAACACTTGTTGATTTTATGATAGGCATTTGTTATAGAGTTGGGAATCTTTCCAATCCTCATGTGCCATAGATCTGCATCAGGCTTGGTGACAACAATTGAATATGAAGCTGAGACATAATGCTCTCCCACCTTGTAATCCCAATAAGATAACCCTCATTCTAATTTACCAATCCCCCTCTTCTTCACAGTGAGAAGGTCTTGTAGCAAACAAAAGTCAGGGAAGAATGCCCTACAACATCCAAGTTTCCTTGCCAACTTGGAAATAGATAGAAGATTGTGTTTAAAATCTGGAACTGTCACGACCCAAAGTATACCCTAGGCATAGCATGGCGTATAGGACCCCGAGAGGTCCTACACAAGCCACTTAGCATGCATCATACGAGATAAGAGAAAATCAAGAGAGTTTAAAAGATAGTTTCAAAACATAAGAGTTGATAAAATGTAGCGGAAGTCTAACATAGTCTCAAAGCCATCTAGTACATCAAGAGTGATTGGGACATAACCCATACATCACATACAATATGAAAAAGTTACAATAAGCAATAAAGGGTTCGGTCCTCGAAACATGAGGACTCACCAATATTCAATATCTACTAAAGTGATCACTAGCCACGGAGATGCGGAATGAGAGCGTTGAACCCTACATTAGTGAAACAGTATAGGCAAAAGTATGTGTTAGTACATGGAATGTACCAAGTATGATAGCAATGCATAAGAGTTATGAAATCATGCTAAAAAGGACTTTACATGAAATACAATGACCAAGTTAAACCATAAGATAAAAGGTTAGAAAACATAAATCATTATCGTGGTCAATGCAAGCTAAACATCTTTAAAACACTTTTGGGATACTTTTATAAGTAACCTTAGTTCATTATCATGGGATATTTACCCCTAACCGACATAGAGACCATGTGAGCTATAACATGGAATCTGGTGTCTACCCCACACCGAAAAAGGGTGTGATACTTGCCAAGGTAAGGACCATGAACTTCTAGCTTACATAGATCCACTAGCTAATGTCTATCTAAGACAACATCCTATGGTGGCACATAGTTATTGGATAGGGGGATTGCTTCTAAAAACCCGGACTCTACTATGGGAGAGCTTCCATCTCGATATCCTCTCGGTGCTAAGCATAAATCTCACAGAATGGTCATAAATCTTAACTCATCTTATCATTAGAATATAGCTCCTTAATCTTGATTCATCTTAGGTGAGAAAACCTCTCAACCTCATGAATTCTTTATGTGAGAAACCCTTTTACAATCATGCTTTCATGTGTATGGGAGAATCCTTTCACAACAACAACTTTTATACTTCACTCTCAAAGCATCCTTAAATCATTTGCATCAATTTCATAAAGAACATGCATATCTTCATAAACCCATCTTTCATGATTCAAAAGCTTAGTCATATGATCAATTCTAGAAAACATTGATTTCACACGGGTTCATGGAATTTCAACTTAAAAACATGCAATCACTTCAATTCATGCATAAAAAGACATAAAACAATCAATTTGATCATAATTGAAAAGAACCCATGAGATTGAGTAATATCCTAACTTCCATTGGAGATTTTACCTTGCAAACTGGAGGATTTAGGAACCCTGTGGAGGAAAGGACTCCATAGATGAATACTATCATATCTTGATGCCAAAAGCTTGCAATCAATGGTAAATTTTGAGACTTGATCTTGAAACCCTAGCCTTCTTCTTCTTCTTCTTAGAGAGAGAAATATTTGAGAGGATGAACTTGATCTACTTTTAGGAATTTGAGAGAATGAATTAAATTGGTTAATTATGGGGTAAAAATACTTATATAGGGCTTGGGGTAAAGGGTAAAATGACATATTATTGGATTAGAATAATTAGAAAAAGACTCAAAAGCCCCTTTAAAAATAATTGTCGACCTCCATCGGCGGTGGGGACCTACAGTCTGTGGAACCACCTACAGACCATCCTGGTCATCCATCGATGGGTTCAAAAACTTGTTTTTGGACCGTCAACTGAAGAGACCCATGTATGGCCCGTTGGTCAACCTACAGTTTGTACATGGCCTCCGTGAGCCCAACTGAAAATTCTCAAATCACTAAGTTTTGGACTCTTCTACGACACCTACTTATGGCTCGTACATTAAATGACGGACCGTCTAGGTGAACCGTACAAAAGTACTAGGACTAGAGATTTTTAGAAATTATTGGACTTGCCATCCACGGTCCCACCTATGGCATGTATGCCAATCCACGGACCGTCTGTGGTTCCGTTGGTACTGGCACCAATTCCAGAAAAAGCTGCAATTTTCCATCTTTTCAAATTTGAGGTGTTACATGAACACACAGTAAATTTTATATATCTCCCTATAATAGCCTACAACTACCAATATGTATGAAGGGAACTTTAGTCTCATTAGGCAAGTGTACCTTTTGATGTTGTTGTTCACAAGAAGTGTACAACATAGCTAGGTCTGATGCCATATGGTGTGTTTCCCCTATATCAACTATCCACCTATTAAACACATCATTAGCATTAAAGGCTGTAATAGTACCTATTGTGTTGGTTGTAGCTGCAGTTGTTCCCTCATTTGCATTCTCCTTGTCGAGCATTTGTACAAGATGGTTGTATTGGGTAGGTGTGAACATTGGTCGTCCTCCCCCTGCATGGTTTCCAGGTTGCATTCCCATAAAACCTTGATTTAAAGGGTCATTGTTGTGTTGAACATGTGAACAGTAGGATACTATCTCAAGTGTTTCTGGTAAACCCTATGTCCATAGCTTGAATTTCCCTGTAGGTGTTGGTGAATATTATTGGTAGGGTTTTGATCTTGTGGTTTGTGTAGGATGAATTTTTGGCAATAATGCTTGGCATGCCTTCTAGTTTTTGTCCCTTCCGGTTAGCAGGATAACCATTAAGTCGATAAAAATCCCTCTTAACATGGCCTTGCAGTTTGCAAAAATCACAGCGTTCGTTGGAATTGGGATTGTTGGAGTTTTTTAAAAAAAAACTAAGGTTGTAATATCATTCCTTCCACAATAGAATTAGGGACAAATCTACCATTTTTTTCTTTCATCGTCAACAATCAGGGCATAAGCTTTATTGAGCGTGGGCTCAGAAGTCTTTATGAGAATCTGACATCTTTCTTGGTCATATGAATCATTTAATCCATTAAGAAATTATAGTAGACAGAGTTGTTGAAGGTGTTCGACATTCTCCTTCACCTTTGGACAACAATAATTTGGTGATGGAACCATAACATCAAACTCGCCCATAGTTCCTGTAGCTTGGTAATGTAGTCAGATACAGAGTTTGTCCCTTGAGAAATCATTGCAATCTCTCTAAGTAATTGGAAAATTCGCATGTGATTAACTTTATCAAACCTCTCCTTCAAATCCCTCCACACAAGGTAAACATTGGATTCATACACTATGCCATTTAGAAGATTCGGTGCAATTATATTCATGATCCAAGATAGAACCAAGGCATTGCAAGTTTCCCAATGTTCATGATGTTAATCCATGTGAAGTGAAATTAGCCTTTTTTTCAAGTTTCATAAGCTTCAAGATCCCTTGTGTGTTGTGTTGTGTTACCTTCTTCTGGTTGATTCAATACATGATTTATACCTTTGAGATCATTTTTCTCTTCTAGTACATACCATATTTTACGACATCAGATGTCGTAATTGTCACCATTAAGTTTTTCACCTTTGTTTAAGTCAACAATAATACTTTTTGATGCCATGTCTGTTTTGAGATATATTAAAGCAAAAAATTGTAATCAATTATGTATGTGACATACACATTCGAGCAAATCATTTCTCATAAAGTTTCATATTTAATGTAAAATCAAGAAGACACGTAAGCATCCAATCATCATCTACAAACTAAATATTTAACCAAAATTTGAAACTAATTTCTTAATGTTTATAGTAATATAATGAAGATTTTAATAACAAAGATTTTTAAATCTAATAACATATATTGAGAAAAAAACAAACTACATATTTTATATACTGGAAATCAAATAAGCAATAACAAGTTACAAGTCATTTAAAGACTAAAATCGTCCAACAAGCCTTCAAGGCAATAAATATACATCCTAAAGGCTGACTAGGCCAAATTTCATGATAAACATCAGTCAATCTACTATTCCAAGGTTCATGGAGAGCGTCAGTTAAATAAGCTAAGGCCCTCCAATTTGAAATTTCCTCATAATCAGCCAGTTCAACCCATTTTAATTCAAAAGGTGATAAAAACACGTGCTGAAATATAGAGGACATTTTCAAAGACTTAAACTCTTTAAAATCCTTCGAATAGCCCTTTGATTCCTTAACAAATTTTATGTTGCCCTTGGAACATCGATCTGTTTGATTTATCGCCCTCGAAAACATTTCCTACATCGACATGCTCTTCGACATTATCCCTTTGCTTGACTTTGAGAACTCTCACTTGGAGTAATTCAAGTTTATTCTTTTTCAGTCATGTCTGAAATAGAAACAAGAAAATAATAAGAATGGTTGTACCACTCAGTGTGACAACATGTGCCACTACTATTTGTAGAAGACAAAAATTATTTAAGAAACTTAAAGACTGAACAAATTTATCAAGACCAAATAAATCTTTTATCTAAATCATAATATATATACTCAAATATCAACATATGGTTGTGAAAAATAAATAAATTTAAAGTCTACAACCCAAAAGGTTTTGACTGAATTCAAAAAAAAAATTAATTATATAAATTTCACATGTCTTGATAAGAATTTTTTTTAAAATTTCAATTTGTTGTACAAGTACAATATTACTCTGTTAAGTAAATAGGAATGAATGTCATATTAGATGACAAATTAAATATTTAAATGACTATTAATATCAATTAATAAGAAGGTAAATCACATTTTCCATAAAAGTTTAAGGCTCCCATAGTACTATAATAAATATATATGTACTTGATTTCATATTCTAAAAGGATATTGTATTTAAAAGCATTTTACTTTTCTTTTGACCTTTTCCCATAAAAAAAAGTACAAGAACTCAACTTTATTGTCACGCCCCGAGCCTACACCCTGGGCGAGATTGGCACTCGAAGACTATTGATGGCCCCAAGCGAACTCTTGGCCTGACTTACTTAACTCAGCGGAAGACAATATTCATATCTATAATGATCAATGAACTTAACTGAATAATAAAATAACTGAGAATGTTTTAAAGATTAAACATTCAACTTGGCCAAAAGTGGCAACTCAAGTCTTTAACATAAGAATGATAACGCAAAGACTACTGGACTACTAACTGTCTATGAAGCCTCTAAAACAAAGAGGGATGTTGGGACAAGACCTCTGATCATCCTAACATCTGAGAGACTAGAAAGCAAATAAGGGAGTCCTCCGAAATGCAATGAGGCTCACCAACAGACTCTGAATGCTCAAGCTAGCCGATGAACGAGGTGCTGGATGTTGATCCTGGTTACCTGCGTCTGCATCATAATAAGATGTAGGCCAACTGGCATCAGTACATTGAATGTACGAGTATACAAGTTGGAATGCTAACAAACATAGACTCGAAAGAGATTATGGAAGAAACACATACCTGGGTCTTCTCAACTCAATATAAAGCAATAAAACACATGTGATATATATATAAAGCTTATAAAACAACTGAAAACAATCTTAGTTCGTTAAAGATAAAGCAATAACAAACTTAACTTTACTCATTTAGAAAGTAATATAACTTCTGGGGGAGATTCTCTAACCGACAACCATCACTATGATCCTAAGTGATAGTACAACATTTTACCTCACGTTGCCAAGGACCGTCATATACCTTGCCATCGGTATAAAACCTGATTTACTAAGTGGATCCACTAGTCTATGCTAAAAAAGCACTAAGTAATCATCTAAAAAGTATGATCCTTTTTTCTGCCTATGATGGCTACATGGTTTATGGGGGCTTGAGTTAAAATGAACTCGTGTCCCCATATCGGTGCTCAATACTACTCCCAAAATATACTTAGCTCATATGTTTTTAAAACAACTTCTTCTCTTGTTTGAGATAATTGCTCAAACTTAGCTTAAAAAGCTCTTTTGGAATCAATGTTCCCTTTTGCTGTTCAATACTCTTTTGGAAATTTCAGTTTCCTCTCATCTCAAATGTGAAAACATTTACTCTTAGAAATACTTAGTTCCCATATATCATTTTAAAGAAAATGAACTTTGCACTTACTCTTTACTCAACTTCAATACTTAAGTCTTAAAACAAAGTTAAAACGTTTGTAAAAGACTTATGAAAACTTGAAATGAACTTCTTGACTCTTGACTTCTCTTGACTTTGATCTTAACTGCTCTTGACTTGAATCTTAACCGATCCTTGAATTGAATTATGGATTCAAGGATTATGATTGGTGTTTGAAAAGATCTCATGATGTTTAGGAATGATTTTTAAATAGCTAACCATGAGAAAAGTCACGAAATCATCGTGTTAGAACAAGTCCGCGACGTGGAGGTGTTTCTAAATAAAAGGTCGCGAAATTAAATTTAAGACAAAGGAGTCCGCGTCTTAACCGCGACGCGGAGAAAATTTTTATTCACTGAGGGAACAAGTCCGCAACGCGGACCTGGAACCTGTTCCTTGTCTGACTTTTTCCTTCTTCGTTTTCCATCCCTAATTCGCCTAGACTCGACTATTGTTCTCAAATTCATTTAGGTTCAAATACCCATTATATGTACTCAAGAACCTAACTCAAAACAACTTTAAAACTCAACGTAACGATCTCTGAAACTTGTCAATTCAACCCAATTCAAGAACAACATTCAAATTCAAGAATTCATGTCAAGAACATCAACTTTCAAACTCTTTAAGGACAAATTCTGTTGAACGAAACATGTTTGGCGCGTGGGTGAATGAACCCAACGCTATGAATGACTCACATACCTTGTAGGGAAAATTCCTTGGCGAATCCACGGCCAATTCCTTGGCGAATCCAAAATCGATCGTTCTTGGCGAATCTGTTTTTACTCTTTTCCTTTCACTTATGTTCTTTCTCCAAAAGCCCTAACTCTATTTCTCAAAAGTGTAAACTGAACTAACTCAGTTTTGACCCCAACTATTTTATTAAAAATGGATTTAATTAATTGGGTAAGAAAAAGACCAAACTATCCTTCAAAAATTCGGATTGGGCATTTCCTTATTCGAACAACCCAACTTCCAAAGAGCATAACTCACTCATACGAATTTGGAATCGCGCAAACTTAGCGGCGTTGGAAAGATCATTCCCAGAGCTTTCTAACCATATCTGGAACTACATCGAAATCATCCTGAGCTAGGAGTTATGGTCATTTGAAGTTGACCAAAAAATCACTTTAACTTACTTAAAAATTTTCCAAATTTCCTTATACTTCCCAAAAATAACTATTTCCAGATTTTAAACTTCCTTCTAGTTCTTTTTAGTTGCGAGATGTTACATTTATAAAATAAATAAATTAAAATGTACAAGGTCATTTAATATACATAATACTCCTTTTCACTTCACAACTCTATTCAAATTCAACTTTTCATCTTATTTTATTTCTAGATATAAATTTTTTTCCAGAAGAACGATGAAAAAAATTCAACATTTTTCTTATTTTCTATCCAAAATGGTTCAAGTAATAATAATTTTTGATCACCTTTTCTTTTTCCAACACAAAAAACAAACTTCATTGATAGAAAGACGAAATTGAAGAATCGAAAGTATGTTATCAGTTCTATAATCAAATTCAATTTTCTCTCCTAATAGGGGAGTTCGAATTAACCATAAATTTATAGAAAAAATATACTAATCTTCATATAAATAATTTTTACACAAGATTCTTTTTATAACACATAATCAATACATAATTTCAAAAAATACTATGTAAACATAGGACAATTAACAATGGCTCTGATACTACTAATAGATTTAAACAATATATTTTTATAATATATATATATAATATGCCCAAAAGAAACACAATAATAAATAAAAAAACTTTTATTCAACTATGCTTCACACGATTTTTAAGAAAAGAAATATAAGTACTTGACACTTCCAATAAATAAAGAAAGAGAAAAAGTCTTCTAGTAGTACTAAAACTCTATTTTGAAAAAAAAAATCCTCAAATAATAAAGTAAGTAGTGCTGCTATTTGACACAACACTTTTTTTACACGAATGACATGATTGAGCTTAAAAATTACAATGCCCTTTTAAACTTTTGGCTCCAAAATCATCTAAATTTCCCTCCAAATAACAAAATCATCTTTGAATTTTATTTATTTTTTACTTTCTTTGGATATCTTTACTTCCCCTTTACTTTACTCATTTTATCTCACATTCAGATTTTAGCTTTCATTAATCATCTTATCTCTCATTGTGATTTTAAGTTTTTGATCCACTTGCTCGTCGATTTATAAATATAAATTATATAATTATAACAAAATGGATTTCAATAATCAGAATAGCCAGTAACAGACAACTTAAAATTTTATTTTTAAAAAATAGTTGAAATTTAAATTTTTTTTATTCTTTTACCCCGCTCAACCCCTGACTATCCCTATCTCAACTTCCCACAAAAAAAATTAAAAATTTGTTTTTGAATAAAAATAATTAAATTTTCATTTTCTTTAGCCCACACCTACTCTAGGTTTGTTTTTTAAAAAATATTTTTTATTTTCAATTTTTTACCCTACTCTACCCGCCCCTACCAGCTTCCCTAAAAAATAATGATTTAAAAGTTTATTTTTAATTTCAAAATTTAAATTTTTTATTTTTTTACCCCACTCCAACCCCCTACTGAAAGTTAGGTCTCGAATCATGTGTGGTTGCGTCCTGGTTCAAAAGTTTGGGTCGAAATTCGATTTGAAAGTTAAATCTTCGATCCTCCATCAATTGTTGGTTGTCGTGGTCAGATCCTGATACAAAAGTCAAGTCTCGATTCGAGTGTCGAAGTCGAAATCCAGATTGATGGATCACATTCAAGTTCGGGTGTCGGAGTTAGGGTCAGCTCCTAGCTCGAATATCTGGTCTCAATTCAAATTTCAGGTCTTGGGTTGAAAGTCGGTGTTAGGTCCTAGGTCAGAATCTTATGGTCAAATTTCAGATGTGTCGTCGAGGTTGTGTCCTAGTTCGCGTGTTGGGGTCATGTCCAAAAGATTGATTATCGAGGTTGGTTTTCGGGTCAAAAATTATTTTATACTCTTTCGTAGAAAAAAAGATATTTGATTAAAAATATTTTTCATTCACAAACTAAACGCTAAAAAATATTTTCTACTCACCAACCAAACTTGAGACAATAAGTTAGAAATCCACTTATTTTCCAGAAAAACACTTTCCAAGAAAACATTTTTTCTTCATACCAAACACATCCTAAGTGTTTTTTATTTGAAAGAAAATAATTATTGGGCAGTGTAATTTCTTGGAACCATCTAGTGTTTAAGACTTTTCTTAGTGGTTTAACTTTAGAGGACATTTTGGGTGAAAAAAATTAATTTAAAACAACACCCTTGTCAGCCACTTCTAATTATGAAAATAACCCCAAAAAATAAAGTCGTGTCAAAAGAGTCATCCCAAATATATTTATTGTAAAGTAAGAGGTACTATTAATAAACCAAGTAATAGTCACAAAATAGTACCAACATAACATCATTTTTCATGAACTTACTGGAATTAGTACAACTTTAAAATAGTAGTATAACTTTTAAAATAAAGACACCAACATGACTATCGCGATTTTTTTTAAATAGCAGTACAATTAATGATGGCTCTGATACCATTGTTAGAATTTCGTAACAAGTACAGGATTGTGTGCCTATTAATAGTAGCGGAATGATAATTGAATCTTGTGAAAGAGTTGCTCCTAGTCCAACTTTGAGTCTCAAGAATTCAAAGTAATGTTTCACAAGCTAAGTGTCGTTTTTGTTTTTGTTGATATTATTTTATTCATAAAAGAAAGTGAGGAACACAAAACAGAAAAAACAGAAGGAGAAATAGAATAACTAAAATTCTATCTTCTCTTCTGATATCAACAAAAAAAAATGGCAGTTAGTTTGTGAAATATAATTTTGATTCCTTAAGATAGGAAGTCGGACTTGGAGCAACTCATTCACAAGATTCAATTATCATTCTGGTGCATTCTGTTGCTGTTAATAAGTACACAATCTTGTACTTGTTACGAAATTCTAACAAAAATATAACCAATAAAATCAAAATCACAGCATACACACTGAATCAAAATCTTTACAAACACACTTTAATATTCATGATATTTTTCAACTTAGAATTCTTAGCAATATTCTTTGGTGTTGTCGAATTTCGAATTTCTAACTTGTGAAGTTCTCCCATTTACAATATTTTTCAATCTATTATGTTGTATTTTTTTCGTACGAAGTCAAAATTTGAGTCATCCGTCATAGAAATCGTGGAAATCTCACACTATTTTTTTCCTTTTGATTTATAGATTTACTATAGCCATCGGTTATCCTTCATCCGTATTACTCACATTCTTCACTGATGTTTAAGTGAATGTATGCGATCTGAAACTTGTTCCTCAATTTAGGGCTTTTCTCTTCAACTACTATGAGATTCTTACGAGGAGTGTATGAAAGTTTTTATTTTTTGGACATAATTTTTTAATTGAAAAAATTATATTAAGATTTCTCAATTAAAAGTAAGAGTAAGGAGCAAGAAATTAGAAAATATAAGAGCGATGAGGATACGGATGAAATCTTTTGGAGAAGAAAGTGGAGAAAGATTTAAAAAATTCTTTTTCTTTTTGAAAAATGTTGAAAGATGTGTATCCTCAATTTCCTAAAATGTAGTTATAGTTATATTAAATACTAGTGAACAAATCCGCGCTTCATGCGTATTAGACTTTCTTATATTAAATTTCTAATAAAATATTTTAAACTTTAATCAATTGTATCATTAAAATACGTTTTTTTTAATGATTTTTCATTACTTGAGAGTTTAGAGTCTTCTATAAAACTTTTATATAATTTAATATAAGTGAAACAGTATTTTCATTTTTCTTAAAAGAAGGTAAAGAAAGAAGATTGAAGGAGTTCAAAAAAATCAAACACTTTCTGTAAGTATATGTATATGTATAATAAAATTGAACTTTTTTTTTTATCTTTAACGTTTTTTCCCTCTCTTACTTTCCGACATAATCACTCATTTTCTCTTTTAAAAAATATTAAATCATATTTTCTCTTGTACAAAATATTAAATCATATTTTGTCTTTAAAAAAAAAAATTAAATCATACTCTTCTTTTTCATTTTTTTAACTTCTAAATAATCAAAATATACTTCCAAATCTCAATATAAAATGTAAAAAAATAATAATTCAAAAAACAGTGCATAAAAGCACATTGTAACATATGAAGAAGTAAAAACATTATTACTCATTAATTATTCAATTTAATTTGAGAAAATGCAAGTAATCAATGTAGTCAGAAATGAGAAAAATAAATAATAGAAAAACTAATCATTATAAATTAATATAAGAATTACAGTATATATATTTTTGTAAATGACTCTTACACATATAAATGATTAAAAATAATTAGAATGATGCAATTTTAGGTGCAATTCATATAAAATGAACTTTTGAGGCTAGGCATAAAACTGTTATCAATAGGTGGTTGTGCCTACAGGAACAGCTTCTTGCATATGCGTTTGATTTACCAAAATAATTAAATAACAATCAGTAATTTACTCTTCATATCTCTCATTTACTATTTGATTGGCAATTTCTCTCTTTTTATATTATCACTAGTATACGTATCCGCGCGTTGCACGGATATTTAAAATATAATTATTTTATAAGTAAAAATAACTAATAAGAATTATTATTCACTTAGTGATATATTTAAATAATACTCTCTCTGTTTCATATTAGTTGATCATCTTACTAAAAATAGTTGTTTCATATTAGTTGTCCATTTACTAAATCAAGAAAGAATTAATTAATTTTTTTTATACTACCTTTGCAAATAATTATATTTGAAAGTGTTCACATTTATTTGTAAAATTTCCAAAAAAAAACTAAGGGGTAAATTAATAAACTTTTTTTTTTATGATCTCTTAATATGCGTATAAAAAAAGAAAATAATTAACTAATATGGAATGGGGGAGTAATAATAGAAATCATTAGCTTATTAATTTAAGCACATTAAATTAATGTTATTACTGTGCAATTTAATTTTATAATATTTAAATATAATTTCTATAGTTATATCAGCTACGCTTTTAATTTTATAATATATTGTGTTGAAATTTTTCTAAGAATAATATTAATTTATGATTATTTTATCTGATCAAACATCAAATATTCAAATATTTTTATGTGTTTGTTCTTCATTATTATTATGTCGTTTGAATTATTTTTTATGTTAACAATTAACTAATTATAACTTTTCATATGAAATATTTACTATGTAAGATTAATTGACATGTAGATACATTTAACATATGTTTTATTCCAAATATTCTTTACTATTTATAATTAAAAAAAATGATTTAAAGATAAAACTAATTTTAGTTAGTACAAACACTATATAAGATCAATTTTCTCAATTCGTTTATTAGATATTTTAAATTTTTATTTGAACTATATTAAAATAGATATGAATTTTCTAAAGAAGATAATGGAACTTCATAATAGACTAAAATAACGGAGAAATAATATAGTAATTATACATAACATCATATGATGCCATAGACATATAAAGTTATTAATTCAAAATTAAACTAAACAAAATTCCTCACTCAAATCACATAAAAAAGTCATTCATTATTAATTTTCACATTGTATATAAGTATTACTTCATCAACTAATGTTTTAAAATGGATTATTTATTTTATTATCTAATCTACTTTATATTTTTTCTGTTGGAAAATTTGATAAAGGAAAAGTATAACGTAATCTCTAACTAACTGTAATTACATGTGTTTTTCTTTTCTTTTTTTGCAAAATACAATTTTGTAATATTTATTTTTAAAAGAATCTTTTAGTTGGTTACTCTTTTTTATTTCTTTTTGGTTAATTTAAGATACATATACAAAAGGATTTTAAATTATTTTTTGAATTTTAAAATTGTTGAATTTTTGTTAGTATTTTATCATGTTAAAAGAAATACAATTTCTGTAATATAATTGGTATAATTTACTAATTTTTACTTAATTAGGTTTTAGAGTTTTTTTTTGAGTGGGAATGTAATGGGAAGTTTTAAAACTGCCTATTTATATTCCCCTTTTAATTTAATTATTATTTTTAATTTTTATCTTTATATAAATATTAAAATTTAAAATTTGTGTAATATAATTTGTTTTATTTATTAATTTTTAACTAATCAGATTTTAGAGTTTGTGTTTGAGTGAGAATGTAATGAGAAGTTTTAAAACAGCTTACTTATATTCCCATTTTTATTTAAATAAAGAATTTTTTTTGAATTTTTAATTTTAAAACAGATCATTCAAAGATTATTCAAAAATTTAATATTTAATTTTTATCTTTAATAAAAATTACGAATTTTAAATAATAATAACAAAATAAAATTACTCATTTTTAAAACTGACCCCACTATTTTAAAATAATTAATAACTACAATTACATGTGTATTTTATTTTATTTTGGCAAAATACAATTTTGTAATATCTATTTTTAAAAGAATTTTTTAGTTGGTTACTCTTTTTATTTCTTTTTGGTGAATTTCAAATTGTTTTTTTTTAAAATTTTTAAATTGTTGAATTTATATAGTGCTGACGTGTGTCACTTTTTACTTCTTCTATTAATCGCTCTAAATTCAAAATTGTAAGCAATTAATATAAGCAATATATATATATATATATAAATTGATATGAAGAAAATTGTGGCGAATAATTTAATATTTAATATTTAGCAATAAAAAGTATGATAATTTCCTACAATTGTTTTTTTACAAAAAGGTTTGCATTAAAAATATGATAACTTCCCAAAAAAAGAAATACATTCTTAGTAGAAAAATAATTGCTATAAAAAAAGAGTTTTAATATTTATTTTGAAAAAATATTCTATATATAATGGCTCACTATAAATTCACGTTAATTTAAGTCAAATTTTATATTACTTAAATACATATTTACATTTATAGTACCCTATTTTCTAGAACTATTTTAAGATTATTTCTATTTAATTATAAAACTACTTTACAATCATTTTAAAAATAAAATAGTAAATAATTATTTCTTCCTATTATATATTATTAATAATAATAATAAGAATTTTAATATTTTTTTAGAACAGTAGATTATTTATGTAACTGATTTAAAGATTGTTTAAAAAATATAAACTATTCTAAAAATAATTTATATCACCATATGTTTTAGAACTATTTTAAGTATCTCTATTTAATCATAAAAAAACTACTTTACAATCATTTTAAAAATAAAATAGTAAATAATTTCTAATTTAACTTATTATAAGATAATATTGTTGAGAGAATGAAAAGGCTTAGTACCTTGATATGCTGTAATATAATATTTATGTAGATAATAAATCAATATGTAAGCTTAGTTTATTGTCTAAATTTGATAATAATAATAATAATAATAATAATAATAATAATAATAATAATAATAATAGTATAAAGTGCATTTTCTATTACCATTGCAATCGGAAGAGATAGAGTCAAAATTTATAAGTACGATAGCATTCTCAATAAATAATGATTGCGCACTTTATATACTTAGAATTCTATAACTACGAAAATATAACTATAATACGTAGTGGGATCTAGAAGAGAGTCCGAACCTTTATCCTTACTTAAGATAGCAAAAATATAAAAATAATAATTATCCATTTATCTGTATTTATTTCCACTGCTGCATCTATCAATCTATAATTATAATAATAATAAACAAACAAATACCAAAAGTGAAAAAGAAATCTAATTCAAATAGCACATAATAAAATTCAATGAACTGTCAAACAAAAAATATTTACGTGCATAAGAAATTAATTTTTTTAAAATGGCATGTTACCTCTCGTAATCTAGAGCGTGTCATACTCATACTACACAAACAATCAAATTTCATTGTTTGTGTAGATGAAACTGACCTGTATTATTTGTTATTCATTTGAATCATAACTTCATGAAGTACACATTTTATCTTTGTGATGTAATTTGAAAAAAATTTAATATTAACATGTCATCGATAGAAGAACTGAAACAAAATTGGTTGAATTTTGATTTCATCTTTTTTGGTATTTGATTAGAATAACTTCACTAGAAAAGAAGACGAAGAAGAAAAGTTAAATTGTCAAAAGAATTTATGCACAAATAGAAATAGAATAATATCTCTTATCATTTTTTAAATAACCGTTCCCTAATTACTTGACTTTATCTATACACTACGGTTAGATTTTGAAGTTAATTATCTTTATCTTAATATTTTTGAATAAATAAAATTGTAAAATAGAAATGTGGAGAGAAAATAGGAGCAGTTAAAACTTATCCATTAATGTTTTTTTCTTTATAAATTTAATGTTCACTTGTCATTTTCAGTTTTTGCCTATTTTAAAATTTTAATAAAATAAAAATAGTTGTTTATTTATAATAAAAGTTACAGTTTTTTTAGCCAATTAAAATTGTTAGTTTTTTTAAAAAAGAAAAATGTTACAGTTGTTTTAGCCAAACAAATGTAGATAATAATAAATTAGTAATAATATCTATATATATATAAAATAGGAGAGGTGATAGCGCCTACGTGTCAGCACCACAATTAATCTCTAATTTAACTTTTAACTAATCTTCTATATATATATAATAGGAGAGGTGATAACGTTTACGTGTCAGCGTCTCAATTAATCTCCATTTTTAAAATTTTAAAATATCAATTAATTATATATTTGCAGTCTGTTTACGTCATTCATGAAAAAATTGAAACAAACACGTGTACTATTCACAATTAATCACTCATTTTAATAATTAAAATAACAATTAATTAAACCAACTATTGACAAGTGTCAAATAGAAATTTGAAACAAACACGTGTCCTATTCACAATTTCATGTTTCTTTTTTTCCTAAAATTAAAAATAGATTACGGTTTTCTAATTTTAATTATTGAATTAAGTCTATTTAATTAATTGATTAGTTAAAAGTTAAAATTATTATTATTATTGTGAAAAAATCTTTTTAAAAACAAAATAGTAAGTAATTGTTTTTTTATTAGATAATAAATATCAATATATGTAGATAGATACTTCTTTGCTAATCAGTTTTTTATATTTAATTATTTTTTAGGGGGGGTGTGGGGCTTCGTACTTTTCATATTTTTGTTTGCAGTTATGTATTTGATATTATTATTAAAGTAATAGCAGTTTTTTTTGTGTACGTTTGTAAAAAAAATTTTGAATTTAAATTAATTTTAACAATTTATAAATTCTGTTTTTTGTGGTGCTGACAGGTTTCAATTTTTCTTTTCTTAATAGATATAGATAGATTATTTAATAAAGAATATGAAGTTTTTAAAAAAATTTAATTTAAAAACAGATCATTTTATTTATTTTTTAATTTAAGGATTTCCTTAAAAAAACCATTTTAAAAATTTTATTTCCGAATTTAATATAATTTTAAAATATTATTTTTGTGGTGCTGACACGTGACACTTTTTACCTATATATATATATAGATTAACTCTTATTGTTATATATTCATCATGAGAAAATTGATAGATACATATAAAAATAATGAGTGAAAATGAAAAAAGAAAAAGGAAGTCCAACACTTATTTAATAAAGAAATTTGTACATGATCACTTACATGATATATGAAAAGAATTAATACGAAATGAATTTGCACTTACCATCACAATCGAAAAGAAAGTCAATGACGGAATTGAGAAGATCTCATCATTCTCAAGAATCATCAGCTAAGCACTTGATTTTGAGATTAACCATTCATTCTTATATTTTTTTTTATGTGGAAACAACAATCCAAAATTCAAATGGCCAGTATTGATGCCAAACTAAATCATCCTTTCGGGGATATCAAATAAAATTGATGCAAAACTAATCAGTAATCAATAATCACTCTTCAACTTAACAATAAAATAAAATACATATTAAATTAATGAATAAAAATAAGAATATAATTTTTTTTTCACATAGAAATAACACTATCTACAAATAATTCAATAAGAACTAATGATCAACTATGCTATATGAACAATTATTTGGATGATAATTAAATACAAATTTAACAAATCACAACAAAATAAAACGGGAAAAAAAAATTCGTGAGAAAAAATGTCCGAGAGAAGGGAATGGGAAAGTAGGAGCAGTGGTGGTTTCAACGCTGATCTATCTTTTTGGTTTTATAAGCATTTCAAATTAAAAATAAAACTGTCATAAATATATTATCTTTTAGTGAAATTTTCAAAATTCAAAACACATAACTGTTAATTATTTTAAAATTAATTATCTAATTTTAATTAGTTACCTTTATTTTAGGAATCACTAATGCCTGTAACTCAAAATTTAAAAGATAACAACATTTATCTAAAGTTTAAACTGATCCCACTAATTTTATGGAGTACTAAATAAGGGCCATTACACGTATTTTCAGTTTTTTTCCTTTTATGTTTGTATTTTTTTTTTATCAGATTTTAAATTAATTTAGTTAATTTAATTATAAATTTAAATTTAATTCTTTAAATTGAGAAGTTGTAAAATTTGGATTTTGTCCATAGTATGTACTTTTTTTTTTAGAAAACGTGGGAAGTTAGACTTTTTTTTTATTTATTAAAAAATAACTCAAAACCGTGTTTTCAATATTTTTCCTTTATCGTTTCTATTTTTTTTTAAAAAAATATTATATATTATATATTCTTCTTCTTCTTCTTCTTATCTCCATTTGTTTTGCTATAATTAAGGAGGTTGTGAAAAGATAGTTAAAAATTTCCAAAAAAAAAAGGAACACACACGTTATCACCATATTTAAAATTTAAAAATAAAATATTAATTTATTAATTAATCAAATTACATGTAATTAATTTTAATTATTGAAAAATACTGTTTATATAAATAGATGACATTTATATTACATTTTGTCCGTCTTTATATAAGTGAATTTTTATTTTATTTTTAAAAAAAGTATAAATTAGTTTTTGTTTTTAAATATTAAATCTGTCCAAGATTTCATTTTTAAAAAAAACTCGAATTTTGAATTCTTTAAAGTGATTTGAAGTGGAGTTTCATAACCAATTGATCTTTATTTTGACATGTGTATTTTTATTTCAAATTTCAAATTTAGGATAAGTTATATAATATTTAATTATTTATAATTTAAAATTCTGAATTTTGTGGTGCTGACATGTGTCCTTTTTTCTTCTCCTATTATATATAGATAGATTTTTAGTAATCACACATTACTGGCGAATTTTCTCTATTCCAACAAATGCAAATCCTCCTCAAACATATGTCTTATGCATTCTAATATTAGTCATATATTTCTGGTAATAGAGTATCCTTTTTCTACATTACAAATATATTTAAGTAATAGAGTAATGAGAAAAAATAATGAAAGAGAGATGATGAATATAAAAAAAAAACCACAAAAAACATAAATATGATTCTTAGTCATTGAGAGATGTCACATTACTTTTTTTTTTAATCTAGCTATATATATATATATATATATATATATATCATAAAATCAAACTATGTAAGGTTGTCTAACATTAATATTCTCTAGAGACTACAAAGAGAAGCAAAGAAAAAAAATCAAATTATTTTTTCTAAAAAACGTTCATGATTCGTATAATTAAGAATAAAAATAATAATTAAATATACGATTACAATAGAAAAAATGAGATAATTATATTATACATGTTAAATCTTTTACCTTATAAAATCAAACTATGCAAAAATATCTAACATTCTTCATTATACATACCTTGTGAAATCAATGCAAAAATATCTACCATTCTTCATTATACATCTCTTCCCTACAAAATCAAATAAAAAAAGACAAAAAAATAATCAACCAAAGATACAAAAGATGAAGCATAGATAAATGAAAATAAAATAATAATCCAACATTTCTCAAAATAGGTTTTTATAAATGTGATTTTAAGGAGTTATAAGTTTATAAATTAAATAATTTGAAGGTTATGAATATGAAAGGTTAGGATTTATAAACATTACTAAATTAATTAAGATTTAAATTTATGTAATTGAAGAGGTATGAATTAAAGAGATGATTTTATAAAATAAAATAATTGAAATTTTTTTAGAGAAAATGTCAAAAAAACCACAAAAAAGATAAATAGGATCCTTGGCCATTGAGAGGTGCCACATCATTTTTTTTATTATCTAGCTTTATATATAGAGAGAGATTAGTTATTAGAGAGAGAGAAAAGTTTTCCCTATTTTTACTTCTAAATATGATAATTAACATAAAAAGTAAACTTTAATTTAATACAAAATAATCTTAATATGTTAATAATTATAATTAGATTGTTATTTTAATAATTATTGAAAAAACATATTTATGACTAGTAATATAGAATCTTAAATATGTAGTGTGATTTTCTGTTTAATTAATCCCATCCCCTCCCCCTTCCCTTCCCTTCCCTTATTCTTCTTCCTCCTCCTCCTCCTTCTTCCTTCTTCCTCCTCATTTTTCTTCTTCTTCAATCCTATTTCCCATTCCACCATCGTCGGCGCTGTTGCCAGTAAACTATCGCCCAACTTCTATCTTCTTCTCCATCGAATGTTAACCATTTCACTGACGTTGGATTTTTACTTACCCAAGCTAAATATTTATTCCTCTTTCATATTAATAGCATCAAACCATTGCCTTCATCTTCTTCCAACTAGCAATTATTTATCACAATTACAAAAAAAAATGACAAATTTATACCAAAAATAAATTCATTCATATTTTGTTCATCAAAATAAATAAAGTTTCACCAAAATCTTTGAGGCTTAGAAAAAATCAAAAGAAAAATTGGAGAGATCGAGAGAAAAAGAGAGAGGTGGAGGGGATCGAGTGGGTATATGTGTAAAAAGATGATGAAAATGGTAGATGGAAATAGTTTCATACAAAAAGAAGAATTTTTTTTACCCTGTACCCCTGGGGGGGGGGGGGGGGGGGGGGGGGGGGGGGGGGGGGGGGGGGGGGGGGGGGGG
>JAJOOR010009975.1:0-29182 GCA_036250505.1 Solanum acaule | reverse complement strand
CCTCATCTCCGCAACATGCAGTTTTTGAACATGTGAGTTCCTGACTGGCCAACACTCCGCTCCATACAGCAAGGCCGGTCTAACTACCACTCTGTAGAACTTACCTTTAAGTTTCGGTGGAACTTTCTTATCACACAAGACTCCAGAGGCAAGCCTCCATTTCAACCAAGCCGCCCCAATGCGATGTGTGACATCACCGTCTATGTCACCACTTCTTTGGATTACAGCCCCAAGATACTTAAAACCCATAAACCAGTAACTTGACAACTGAAATTAGTTCTATGCCAATAATATGATACATGATATTCAGTATATGCTGCAGCCCTGTAATTGCTTTTAACTTGCTTGAAACATTATATCAAAGTCGTTCATAATTAGTTGTTTTCAATTAGTGCATAATTATTAGTAGATAAATAATAAATCATCAACTCTTGAAAAGATTACTTTTTACTTTTAGTTGTAGAATTAAGTGAATATAAATTGATCATAAGTCCCTTAGGAATGATAACTCGTTTCTTAAAGAATCTATATTACTTGCATGACCACGCACACTTGCGTGTATACTGGGGAGCAACAAGTTTATGGCGCTGCTGCCGGGGAGTTAGAAATTGATTTATATTCAATCTTCTTAAGTCTACAATTAGATTATATAGATATTAATTACTTGATCTTAGCTTGTTTATTGCAGGCACTTGACTTTCAGGTCTAGCTGGGAAATGAGAACTTGTCGAACCATACAACGAACCTAAACGAGTTCTATGATAGCGTAGAAAAATGAATCTAGGACGAGAAGAATTGGGTTTAGGTATTTTGGGAAACATTAATGATGATAATCAAGACAACTTGAATAACCCAGAAAACGAGAATAACCAAAGGAACCTGAATAACCAAGGAGTACCGCCTGTCGTACCCGCAACACCAGTCCATGATGTCGCAGTCCCACTCACAGCTAATTTGGCATCTAGTATTAGGAAACCTCCACCGGGGGGTAGATTCGAACTAAAGCAGAGCATGATACAGTTCCTCCATTCTAATGGGCAATTCACTAGTCTCCCCCATGAGGATCCTCAAATCCATCTTAGGACTTTCATAGAGATTACCAATACATACATTCCAATTGGAGTCTCATCAGACTATGTAAGGTTGACTTTGTTCCCATATTCATTGTTAGGAGCTGCAAGACGTTAGTTAGACTCTGAGCCACCAAACTCTATCACTACGTGGGATGATCTAGCAAAGAAGTTCCTGAGTCGATTTTTCCCATCCAAGAAAATCGCTAAACTGAGGGGTGAGATAATAAACTTCGTCAAAAGCAAGGAGAGGACATGTACCAAGCATGGGCGCGTTTCAAACAAATGTTGAATGCTTGCCCACACCACATGCAAACCAATGAGGTACTTTGTCACACTTTCTTTGAGGGATTAGACTATAATGCTCGTGCTCTTCTTAATAGTACAACAAATGGACATGCCCTATCCATAACAAGTGAAGAATTCTTCACCTTACTCAATAAACTTTCTGAAGGGAACCAAGGGTATGAGGGGGAAATGTCTAGAACCCCAACCCAAAAGGCTGTAGGGATCTTAGATGTAGACTAAGCTACAGCCATAAATGCCAAATTAGATGCAATGCAACATAACATGACCTTACAGTTTAAACAAATGGCTCTAAATCATACACCGGTAAACGTGGTACAACAGGCAGCAAATTGGTGTGAGGTATGTGGTAGTGGAACTCATGAAACTGAGCGATGTGAGGTAAACCCGGATTTCGTAAACTATGTGCGTAATGCGCAAAGGGGTGGAGTGCAGCAAAACTATGGTAACACTTACAACCCTAGTTGGAAGAACCATCCTAATTTCTCATGGGGTGGTAACCAAAACCAAAATCAGGCGCAAGGGGTTAACCAATACCGTTCTCAAGGGTCTGGGCAACAATAGTACAATTCTAACCAAGGCTCAAATCCTAGTGCACAAAAAAGGGGGATGACCAACGAAGAGCTACTCCCAAAGCTCATGACTGAGATAGAGACCAAATTAAATGCTAGAATAGATAAGCAGGATGAGAACATAAGAAACATCCAGATGTCCCAAATGAGTTTAGAGAAACAAGTTGCGCAAGTGGCCAATTCTATGAACTTGCGTCCCCAATGTGGGTTGCCCGGTAATACTGAACCCAATCCAAAGCAATTGCATGCTGTAAGTACTAAAATTGGGCTACAATTAGAGGAACTAGCTCCAAAGAAGAGAGACACTAAGGTAACAAAGAAAAAAAGGTGGAAAAGGTAGTAAAAATCTTCAATGTTGAGGTACCCGTTCCTCAAAAGAAATTACCACCTCCATTTCCACAAAGGCTCAAAAAGCAGAATGAAGATGAATGCTTCGATAAGTTTCTCTCTCTCCTTAAACATGTTCACATTAATCTACCTTTGGTTGATATTTTGCAGGGTATCCCAAAGTATGCTAAATACGTGAAGGATATTGTGGCTAGCAACAAGAGGCTCGTGGAATATGAAACTGTAGCACTTATTAAGGAGTACAGCTCAAGGATTCAAAACAGACTGCCCAAAAAGTTAAAAGATCCGGGTAGTTTTACTGTGCAGATTACAATTTAGCAAAGTGTTCATGCCCGTGGGTTGTGTGATTTGTGGGCAAGTATAAATTTGATGCCCTTATCTTTGTATCTAAAGCTTGGGTTTGGTAGTCCAAAACGAACCACTGTTATTCTCCAACTTGCTGATAGATCCATTGCTAAGCTAGATGGGGTGGTAGAAGATGTGTTAGTGCAAGTAGGTTCATTGATTTTTCCTGTAGATTTTGTGGTCTTAGACTTTGAACCTGATCCTGAAGTTCCATTCATCTTGGGACGTCCTTTCTTGGCCATGGGTAGGGCATTAATTGATGTAGCAGCTAGGCAATTAACCATGAGGGCACATGATAAGGTAGAGGTATTTGATGTTTACCGCGCTCTAAAATTGCCTTCTATTTATGAAGAGTTGTCTGCTATTATTGTGGTTGATCGCATAGTAGAGTCACACTTAGTTGTGCCCGAAGACCCCTTAGAAAGAGTGTTAAGAGGTCATAAGAGAGATGAAGACACTGAGGCTCAAGAGATAGAAACATATCTGAATCTGGCACTTGTGGAGCCTCATAAGCGGAGAGTGGAACCATTAGAGCGTGAGTTAGGGCCACCACCCAAACCCTCCATTAAGGAAGCCCCAAATCTGGAACTGAAAACATTGCCGGCTCACCTCAGGTATGCATTTTTTGGGTACTAATGAAACTTTGCCTGTTATACTTTCTGCAGAGTTGTCTGAAATATAAGTTGGAGCGGCATTACGGATCCTAAAGCGGAGAAAGAAAGCTATTGGATGGTAGATGGCTGACATTCATGGGATTAGTCCGGCGTTATGTATGCACAGAATCTACATTGAGGAGGATCACAAACCAAGTGCGCAACATCAACGTAGACTAAATCCTTTGATGAAAGAAGTGGTGAGAAAAGAGGTAATAAAGTGGCCAGATGCTGGAATTGTGTACCCAATCTCTGATAGTAACTGGGTAAGTTTGGTATAATGTGTTCCCAAGAAGGGAGGTATGACAGTGGTAAGGAACGAAAAGAATGAGTTGATTCCTACTAGAACAGTGACCGGGTGGAGAATTTTCATGGATTACCGAAAACTAAATGATGCTACCCAGAAAGATCACTACCCCGTTCCTATCATTGATCAGATGCTTGACCGACTAGCAGGGCAGGAGTACTATTGTTTCTTAGATGGGTATTCCGGTTACAACCAGATCTTGATTGCACCCGAGGATCAGGAAAAGACCACGTTCACTTATCCTTATGGTACCTATGCTTTCAAACTTATGACATTCGGACTTTGCAATGCACCGGCGACTTTTCAAAGGTGTATGATGACCATTTTTCATGATATGGTGGAAGACTTTGTAGAGGTGTTCATGGATGATTTCTCCGTCTTTGGAAAGTCTTTTGAGGTATGTCTCCGGAATCTTGATAAAGTACTTGCTAGATGTGAGGACACTAACTTAGTTCTAAACTGGGAAAAATGTCATTTTTTTGTAAGAGAGGGGATAGTGTTGGGTCACAAGGTGTCTAAATCTGGTTTGGAGGTTGATAAGGCTAAGGTAGAAATTATTGAGAAATTGCCCCCTTCCATTTTTGTAAAAGGTGTGCGTAGTTTTCTTGGTCATGCAGGTTTTTACAGGTGATTCATCAAGGATTTTTCAAAGATTGCAAGACCTATGTGCAGTCTCTTGGAGAAGAGGTGAAGTTTGACTTTGGTGAGATGTGCTTAAAAGCTTTTGAGATGTTGAAAAGGAACTTAATTGAAGCTCCCATCTTAATTGCTCCTGATTGGGAATTACCATTTGAACTAATGTGTGATGCAAGCGACGTAGCAGTGGGTGCAGTGTTAGGACAAAGAAAGAATAAAGTGTTCCACTCGATCTATTATGCAAGCAAGACCCTTGACTCTACACAAGCTAATTACACAGTGACTGAGAAGGAGATGCTGGCTCTAGTGTTCGCCTTCGACAAGTTCAGATAGTATTTGGTAGGTACTAAAGTGATTGTTTTTACTAACCATGTAGCTATTAGGTACCTATTCAACAAGAAGGATGCTAAACCAAGGCTGATTCGATGGATATTGCTTCTCCAAGAATTTGACCTCGAGATTAAAGATAGGAAAGGTACTGAAAATCAAATAGCAGATCACTTATCTAGGTTGGAGGATTTTTCACATGTGAATGAAGGTGAGCAAATCCGGGAAGATTTTTCGGATGAACAATTGATGGCATTAGATATCTCTCAAGTGTCATGGTATGCAGACATTATGAATTTGATAATAAGTGGCGATTATCCTCCGGGTGCAACCACCCAACAAAAGAAAAAGCTCAATCATGATGCCAAGTTCTACATTTGGAATGAACCATTCTTGTTCAAGCAAGGTGTAGACCGGGTAGTGAGAAGGTGCATTCCGGAATCTGAGGTTCACAAAGTGCTCGAAAGTTGTCATACTAGCCCATATGGAGGTCACCATGGAGGAGTGTGCACTGCTCATAAGGTACTACAATCTAGTTTCTTTTAGCCTTCGTTATTTAAAGATTCTATTGCTTTTGTGAAGGGTTGTGATAAATGCCAAAGGTTGGGTACTATTTCAAGAAGACATGAGATGCCGCTCAGTAACATTTTGAAGGTGGAAATCTTTGATGTGTGGGGTATTGACTTCATAGGTCCCTTCCCACCATCTAGTGGAAACCAATACATTCTTGTGGATATGGATTATGTTAGTAAATGGGTGGAGGCTGTAGCTCTTCCTTCCAATGATTCAAGGGTGGTGATAAAGTTCATCAAGAAGCACA
This sequence comes from Solanum acaule, assembly GCA_036250505.1. Lineage (NCBI taxonomy): Eukaryota > Viridiplantae > Streptophyta > Magnoliopsida > Solanales > Solanaceae > Solanum > Solanum acaule. Next base: position 23,798 of record JAJOOR010009975.1, on the reverse strand, counting down.
TCTTCACTCGCTTTTGCACTCCAAGGGCAATTATAAGTGATGGAGGTAAGCATTTCATTAACCATCTTGTTAAGAATCTTCTTGCTAAGTATGGTATTCATCATAAGGTTGCTACAGCTTACCATCCTCAAACGAGCGGCCAAGTGGAGGTTTCGAATATAGAGGTGAAACAAATTTTGCAGAAAATGGTGAATGCGCAAAGGAAGGATTGGTCTGAAAAACTAGATGATGTGTTGTGGGCATATAGGACTGCGTACAAGACACCAATAGGGACATCTCCCTTTCACATAGTATTTGGGAAAGCATGTCACCTTCCGGTGGAATTGGAACATCAAGCATATTGGGCAATTAAGAAGCTGAACTTAGAGCCCGAGCTAGCCGGTAAAAAGAGAGTGAATCAGCTGCATGAACTTAAGGAGTTTAGGCTCCACGCTTATGAGAATGCCAAGCTATACAAAGAAAAGACGAAAAGGTAGCATGACAAGCACATTGTAGCTCGTACCTTTAATCTGGGCGATAAGGTGCTACTCTTTAACTCTAGACTAAGGTTATTCCCCGGAAACTAAGGTCAAACTGGAGTGGTCCTTTTGAAGTGGTTAGAATGACACAACATGGGGTTGTTGAACTTAAAGGTAAGACTGATCTTACGTTCTTGGTCAATGGGCAAAAAGTGAAACACTATTTGGGTGAGGATTCAAATCGTAATCGGGAAGCTCTTGAGCTAAATGATGAATGATCCAAGCTACATCGTGCTGCGATGTTAAATCAAGCAATACATGGGAGGCAACCCATGAACAATATGTAATAGATAGGTAGTTCATCTTTGGATTCTTGAAATCTATTTGTTTTAGCGTAGTTTCAATTCTTAGAATATAGGTTAGTTATGGCTAGATAGGATTTTCTTTCATTATCTGTAACTTAGTGTGTAATAGCAAAAATATATATATATACAATTGTAGTCAGGTGCACTGTCAGGCGCGCCGCGCCTGGCACAAAAGTTCAGAGGAAGTTCAGGGGCGCGAAAATGGTGCGGCGCCCCACCATCATGTCTGTCACTTAAAGGCGGGCATACTGCACGACGTGGTGCGCCAATAGCTGAAGTTCTGCACCAAGTTTCAGGTGATGTGCAGGCGCATCGCGCCCCTAACGTGTCCCTGCCCAGATTTTTAAAAAAAATTCGGGTTGTGCCCCGGATTTCACCCGACCCAACCCCTTAAAACTCCCAAAATCCTAAATTCCTATTCTCTATTTCTCCCAACCGACCCAAACTCCTCAAATCCTACAAACTCTTTCTTCTTTATCTTCTTCTACTTCCAACTACCTCCATTAACACCAACTCTTCTCCTTCATCCATTAAACTCACAACTAAACCTTTCCCTACCCATCCTCCTCCTATAAAACCACATATCCACTCCACCCACTTCCCTTTCACTTCAACTTCACCCATTTTCCATTCTTTTATTTTTTTTCTTTCTTCTTCCCCTTCCCCACTTCCCAAACCCGACCCCCTCCCTTCATGTTCTAATTTTCTTTATTTTTTTTCTTTAGTTTTCTTTTCTTAACAGGTTGAGATGGCTCCAAAAGCAAAAAGTGTGGCGGGTTTTAAGCGAAGTCGAAAGGGTGAAGCATCCAGGTCTGGAAATCGAGAATCGGCCCAAAAATTCGGTAAAAAGGTCGTTCAGAGGTATGGGTTGACTGCCAGCAGGAAGCAAAATATATGGGGGATGAATACATTGATTCAGTAAGGTTACAGTCTCAATTTCTTGATATTTATAGGATTGTGGTTGAGTTGGGACTGCGATTTGTTTTTGACCATCCGGGTGACTGTAATTTATCGTTAGTTTGTGAATTTTATGCAAATTGGCTCACGAAAACTAAGTACAAAATTGTGCCTATAAGAGGCAAGGATGTGAAGTTTTCGGTTAGGATATTGAATGAGTTGTTGGGAACCCCTAACTATGATGCCGATGACTTTAATAGATTGAAAGAGAAACCCCTGTATAGAGATATTCGACACACATTGTGTGGGCTAGAGTCGACAGCTAGGTGGGGGCGTAGTAAGGATATTGGGAGGCATTCCACCCTCCACTTTGCTAATTTCAATCTAGTTGCTAGGGTGTGGCTGAAATTAGTGTGTAGTGTATTATTTCCCGCGAAACATTTGACTGAGGTGACGCGGGATAGAGTGGTGTTGGTCTATATGCTGATGAAGGGAATGCCTATTAATGTTGGGGCGATCCTGAGGCAAAATATGATGAAGTTTAGGAACAATTTGCATTGGTGGTTTTGTTATGGGGGGTTGATAACCCGTTTCTTAAGGACCCATGGTATAGAGGAGGGGGCTTGTGACTTGACTATTGCTTTTCACCCAGATCTGACGGGTAAGTTAGTTGATGTGACCCATACCAAGGCGCTAGGCACGTCTCATGGACATGTCTTGTCTGCCCAAGAGAGGCAAGCCCATGATGACAGTGTCGTGGCAAGAATGTTTGGGATGGCGGAATTGCAGCTGTAGAGGAGGCAAATGGCTTGATGGTGTTTGATCACGCTGACGACAAGGCCTAGAGGCCCCAGGGAGTATTCCTAATCTTCTACTTTGTTTTAATTGTGCACTGAGGACAGTGCTTATCTTTAAAGTGGAAGGTGGGGTATATTCTCTGTTGTATATAGTTGTTTACTACTTTATCGAGTCTAGTTGTTAGTTGTTAGTTCCTAGTTAAATTTTCTTTTGGGTTCCTCAGAGTTTGTTTTCGGTACTTTTACTGAGGATTGTCCCTTTGAACCGAATAAGATTAGTTTATTGCTTTATTGAGTCTTAGAGTCGTCTTAGGAGTGACAGTTCCCAATGATGGATGGATGACGACAGTCTTAAGGGAAAATTAGTCACATAGAAGAGTAGGATTAAGAAACCAACTTTGGTCTTTTGAAGCTATGTCTGAATAAGTTAGCCAAACGTCATGGGTAGTCTTATTTGGAAGAATGCAATAAATGGTTGACCTTGTAACTAGCATGTGTTCTTAATCTTGACTCGAAATATAATGGAAATGGGCTTAATTGTGTAATAATATCGTAATGCAACTTGTATGAGTATGTTAGTTGATATATCCTTATATGTTTCATAATGCCATGTGTGGTGAGAATTGATTGGTTCTTTCTTAACTTAATATCTAGAACTTGCCTTGTGTGTGTTGAATTAGTAGCTTGTATGATTTAGGGAATGTGATTGAGGCTTTTCTTTGAAATAGCCAATTCTTAACTCTTATTGTATGCTTACCATTGAATTTATCCCTAGTATGCCCCATTGAGCCTTTAGCCTTGTTTATTGATAAACCACATGATAAGCCGGAACCCTTTGTTTGATACCAAGTCTTTTTTATCCTATGAAAATCCTTAATGCACTATGTTAAGAAGAAGGGTTGGAAAATGTTGGTTGATATAGCTAAGGGTGAATTGCTACATTGTGTGGAAAAAAAAAGGAAATTTTGTTTTGGCCCTGGTCCATAGTGACAATGTGCACCTCGACTAAAATTGAGGGTGGCTAATTTAGAATTATGCTCGAAACATTGGCCCTGATCTTATCAAGGATAATGTGTACCTTACTTGGATGTTAAAATCTAGAGTTGGGATGGCTAATGCAAAGGCATGAAAAAAAATGATGAAAAAGAAATAAAGGGAAAATATGGAGAAACAAAGGGGGTATAGAGTCATGAAGTGTATACTAGGAGGAAGGAAATGCTATGAAGGAGATTGTTGGCAAAATTAATAACATGTGCATTAGGAAGGTGTAATCACTAAAATGATTTGTAAATATTCCCTCCCTTACCTTAAGCCGACATTACAACCTAATGAAAGTCCTCTAGATTCCTTGAGAAATATGTGCGAAAGTAATAATACACTATTAGCAAGCTTATGGTATGTTGAGAAAAGTAAGAACTTCTTTTCTGAGGGTGAGTTGATTGTTTGAAAAATAGGCCTTGTTGATATTGCAAGTTGTTTGAATGAAAGGCTTTACTAAACAAGAACAAGTGAGGGAATTCATGGCATGTATAAGATTATCCTAATTGATGTGTTTGTATGAGTTTGCATTAGCCCAGAAAAAAATAGTAAAAGGGTCATTCTTTGAGCATGTGTTGTACTTGGTGTAAATGTTGTGAATTGATTGCATCCGTTGTGAACTACAAGATCATGATTAAAAATGTTTGGTTGATTTCAAGGTGGGTTGATAATTCCAAGGGGTGTGAAAAAGAGCTGATAGTCTAGAGATTATTTGAGGACAAACAAAAGTCTAAGTGTGGGTTGGTGATCTTAGGCATATTTATATGCCAAAGTTGTCAATAATTGCCCATAAAGTACTTGAATTGAGGAATGATCTTGAGTCTATTAGCTTTATTTTTGTTATTCTTGTGATGAGTGTGCACTTACACGCATGATTAGTTGTTGCAGGAACTTTCAAGGAGCTTGGAGTCGAATGGAAGAAAAGAGATGCAAAGGCATGCGAAGAATAGACTAAGTGTGGAAGAACATGGGCCTAGCGTAGTGCGAGACGCATCGCGCCAAGCTTGAAAGATCAGAAGCACCTTCCTGGAGCTCATCTAGGCACGACGCGCCAACCTTGAAAGATCAGAAGCGCTTTCCTGGCGCTCTGCTGGGCGCGGCACGCCAAGGTGACAAGTTCAAAAACACTTTCCTGGCGCTTTTCTAGGCACGGCGCCCCACCCTGCTGCCAACTTTTCAGCAAAAATACAACTAAATAGGACTCCTTATTGTTTTAGAATTGGGTCTTAGTTTTTCTAATTATTATAAATAGACCCCTAGGGTTCATTAGTGGGGGGTTCGACTTTTATTTTGTGTGCAAAAGAAAGTATCTACGCTTGTAATAGGTTTTGATCTTCTAACTCTTCTATTTTCCGAAAATCGCATGAACAATTGTATTTTGTGATTTTCTAATAGCATGAGTGGCTAAACGCCCTAGTTCTGGGGTTGTAGCTACGAATGGATTGTTGATTATTAAAGGCTTTATGAATTAATTCTTGGTTGTCATTATAAGTTACTTCTATATTCTTGTTTTAGTATTTCTTGACTGGCCATCTAGAGATAAATATATTGTTTAACCTTAAAATTGGGAGAGGAGAGGTTAGATAGACCAGAGGATATAGAGAGCTTGATCGACCCGTTAAGTCGAGGTGATTTGTGTTCAAGAGTGACGCCCGGACGAACAACTCACTTGGTTACGAAATTGGATGAAATATAAATGCTCGTCAATTAGTCTATTTATCCCAGCTCAACGATGTAGTTAGGTAGCTAATTTGGATAGGCGACGAGAGGTGTATAGCCCGACTCATATAATTAACCCTATAAACCAGTAACTTGACAACTGAAATAGTTCTATGCCAATAATATGATACATGATATTCAGTATATGCTGCAGCCCTGTAATTGCTTTTAACTTGCTTGAAACATTATATCAAAGTCGTTCATAATTAGTTATTTTCAATTAGTGCATAATTATTAGTAGATAAACAATAAATCATCAACTCTTGAAAAGATTACTTTTTACTTTTAGTTGTAGAATTAAGTGAATATAAATTGATCATAAGTCCCTTGGGAACGATAACTCGTTTCTTAAAGAATCTATATTACTTGCGTGACCACGTACACTTATGTGTATACTATGGAGCAACTGTCACGCCCCGAGACTACCCCCGAGACGCGGACACGAGACCTAGGACCACAAGTGATCCCAAGCTAACCCTGCTAGCATGATCATGAGCATACTAAAGATAATAAACTGATGCGGAAGCTAAATCATAAATAAAATGAAAAGATGGGGAATACCCATATACTATAACTGAGATAAATTATAACTGATGAGTTTAATACAAAGAAGATATTAACTCAATACTAAGCTGAATCTAACTATGTCCGAAAATAGCCTCTAACTAACTAGAAATGCTGGGACAGGCCCCAGCTAAGTCTACCAAAACTGAAACTAAAGGACTAAAATACTGAAAAGAAACTCATGACTATTGTCCTCGAAGAATGAGGACTCACTATTGATTCTGCTGAACTGGAGATCGGGAATCGATCTAAGCGTGATCTGGATGCTGAGAACCTGAACCTACATCACAAGAAGATGTAGCACACGTATGCATCAGTACTTGAAAGGTACTGAGCATGCAGGATAGAGTAAAGATGAAATAACATCATAACTAAACAAAGCAAATAAGCAATGACATAATCTGAACATGATATAGATACTGAATGCTGAGATAACTGAATGCAATGACCAATTTATAACATGCTGAATCTGAATACTGTATATACTGCTAAATGGTCAAAGAAATATAATCTGACTGAACTGTGGGAGCTACTAATAACCGACAATAAAACCACATGAGCTAAATGTGGAGTCTGATGTATATGCCCCATCGAGAGGACCCAATATACCCTGTCAGAGGTATAGAGGCATGCTGGCGTGATCACTGAACTGATGCCTACAGAGGGGACTTACAACCTACGTGGCTAGTAGTTCTGGGACTATATGGGTACGCTGAACCCTAGTCCAACTCGGTATTACGCTACTCCCAATAGATTAAGTGATTAACTGGTTATGACTGAATTTCTGTAAATACTGGATAGCTCAAAACTGAACATGCAAACTGAGAATGCAATAATTAGACTGATATTGATGCATTAATAACTGAGGCATGTATAACTGAATAACTAAAATATCTGACCTAGCATGTGTAATTCAAGAAATAAGGAAATACATAGCTAGGGTTCTGGAATTCATGCAATAAACTGAACTTTATCATACTGATCTGATTTGGATCATTCTAACAGCTAAGAACCCAATAATTCTAACATTCAAGGAACCCTAGGTCTAGTCATAATAAGGGAATCAAGAAATTGACTGAAAACTAGGAATCTAATAGGCGAAAGGAACCCACTAGTGAAATCCCACATACCTGGTGATGAATTCCACGGAGAAATCTTTAAATTTCAGGGCTGGAACTTATGGAACCTTGCTGCATTCTTGAACTAGGGTTCTTGACCTCTTTTCTTCTCTTACGCTCTAATTTTTCTAAGTTTGACTAATAATTTTGACTAAGGTAAGTTCTAGTTATGTTTCTAAGCTTAAACTGACTAAAACCTCATGATTTAGGGTCTAAACGACGTATCTTAGGGGTTAAACGAAATAGAAAAAGACCAAAAGACCCCTGACTTAATTGCTGTTGAAGTGACTGACGGATGGGACTGACGGGCCGTCATTCAATCTACGGTCCGTCGATTGGAGTCGTCGATCGAGTCTACCCGACAGGGCTTCACTAAAACGAGCATAACTTTTCACTCGGAGGTCAGATTTTAGCAAACTCAGTGGCATTGGAAAAAGGATTCAATTATCTATTATATCATAGGTCATAGGACACATAATTCCTTTTTTGCTAAAAGTTATGACCATCTGAATTTGACTCACTCAACAATTTTCATCTAACTGGCTGCTACCCTCACCTACGGTCAAACCTACAGACCGTGCATCGAATGACGGTCCGTTCTGGTCAACCCTAGTTCATGTAAGAGGCTGGGTAAAGGAGTCTTGATCCACGGACATAGGCCACGAACAGTGGTCTGACCTACAGACCGTGGGTCTGTCCGTGGGTCAAGACTTAGCCAATTTCCGAGCTGGATCTGGGAGGGGTTTCAGTGGTGAACCACGGACCACCAGCACGGGCCGTGGGTTGCACCTGCAACTTCTCAAAAGCTGTATTTTTGGCTTGTTTCGGATACGGGGTATTACAGCAACATAGCAAGTATCCCTAATTTCACATATACATTACTTTCGCAGTTTCAATTTTTGTGAATGATCTGAGCATGATGATCCTAGCTACCAATCAATGGACTTGCCAAAATTTGATTATGGACATTAGTTTTGTAACTACCATAATCAAGAATGTGAAATTGAGTGTATGCATTATATCCAACAGTATTTTCTAAGTTCTTAACCTCTTATATTTTGCAGAAGCTCTACTTTAGATTGTCTGCATGATAAAAATTATACAAGATGGATTTAGCATTTGTGGGAGGTCAAAGCTTTGACCTTCGCGTTCGCAGAGTGTAGGGCGCGTTCATGGGATCAGGTATGAGTTGTCTGGCTTCATTTGCGAACAGGGGTGCGTGTTTGCGAAGGACCTCTGGCAGCGTTTTGATCCAAATTCGAGGTTTCTTCCCCATTTTCCATTGGAGCTTTGAGAACTCAGTGGAGGCGATTTCAAGTGAGTTTTTCAAGATAAAATAGTTGGGTAACATTTCTTGACTTTAAATCTTCAATTACCCATTATTAATACTGGATTTATGTGTTCAAATAGAGATTTTGGATGGATAAATTGAGGGTTTTCGTGAATTTGAGTTGTTAAAGTAAAATTGGGTTTGTGAACTAATTTCTAATCCTTTTTCCAAATGGTTTTCACCAACGAGTTCCCAATGCCTTGAGTAATGTTTTCAAGTAAATATTTTCAGATTTAAACCTCAATTTCAGAATTGATTTTTTGAGTTTATTGACCTTTTTGTCTAAATTGCTTGAGTCGGATAGTGTTAATTATGGAATCTTATTGTAATTACTTGATTGAACTAGATTGTAGGGAATTTGATATCGTTCGAAAGGAGAAGTCTCAAGCTTTGGATTGATTAATTGATTTAATTAAGGCAAGTGGTCTCTTAAACTTTGTAACCTAGTAGAATCATTTATTTCCTTTCATTGTGTGTTGGGGAGTAATGGGATTGAGGGAAGGGCTCATTGTTACACTTTTTTAAAGAAAAGGGGATTAAAGAAAATGCAACTTGTTGATCATAATGCTCGTGAATTGCCTTGTTGTGACCCTTATTTGATTGATTGATGAAGTGCTTTGATGGCACAAATGAGGACTTGAATTGCCTGAATTGTTGTCTCTTTCTTATGGTGTGACATTGCTTATTTGTGTTGATTGTTGAACACCATGATGAGATATGTGATATAAGGCCGAAGGGATATAATTCTAGCTAGTATTATTAAGCCGAAGGGAAATGGGTTTCGGCTAGTGATTTGATATAAAGTCGAAGGAAAATGGTTCTGGCTAGTGATTTGATAGTAACTCGAAGGGAAATGGTTCCGATTAGTGATTTGATAGTAACTCGAAGGGAAATGGTTCCGGCTAGTGATTCGATATAAAGCCGATGGGAAATAGATCCGGCTAGTGATAATGTGCCGAAGGGAAATGGTTTCGGCAAGATTTGCATTTATTTCAGAGATCATATGCTAATGGGCAGTGAAGGAAGAGGTGGTTGACTCTCTCCTGAATTGTCTTGCTAAAATAGCATATGTTGACCAACTACAATGTCTTCCTATTAAAGTTTTCTAGAGTAAGACAAACATTGTTTAGTATGCCTCCAACTGAAGCATTTAATCTTCATAGGTAGATTGGTCTTCCATACTTTCATGGCCATTTATCAGTTACTTGACTTTGTTAGCATATTTGTGTGTATCATTCTTTCATTGTGAATATACCTTTGCTTCCCCACCTTAGCCTATCTAGTTTACTTTCATCAACTGTGAGCTTTCACCATTGCTAATATTTCCATCAAACTCCCAAGTTCCTAGTCCTGCAAAAACCTTTTCAAATGCACATCCCAAGTGTTGTTGGTCCTGTTTTGAGCAATTAAGGAGTCCTTATTTATAGCAATGTTGAAGATATTAGGATATTCCTCCTTGAGAGTTGTATTGTTTCACTATCAATCCTTCTAGAACTTGATATACATACCATCCCCAAGTTACAAGGGAATTCCATGAGAGAATTTAGAGTCTATATTTCCAAGGCCTAACTCCATAAGGCAGATTGACGGTGTTTGAGCTCCATTTTTCCTTTCTACCATGTTCGGCAATAATCACATCCTTCATGACACTACCATCACCAGAGCCATATCTCTAATGTCATTTCGTAAGTAAGGATTTGTTATGAATTGCCAGATCGTAAGCCCCAAGGCCCCTATTGCCGTCCCATAAGAAATTTCTCATGATCCTCACACCTTCTTTGGTATGGGAAACAGGGACATAAAATAGGTTAGTATACTATCTAGAATACTCTTGATAAGTGTGAGTCTTCCACCCAAAGAGAGATGTTGAAATTTCCCCCATTCCATATATCACATACTTCAATTTGGCACCCAAGGGGATGCCTAAATAAGTGCTAGAAAGTAAACCAATGTTGCACCACAGAATTTCTGCAAGCTCCTCTGTGTTATTTACATCACTAATAGGGATAAATAATACTCTTCAACATGTTGATCTGTAAACCTGATGAAGTTTCAAAAAACATCAGTGTAAGATTCTTGTTAGAGGACTTACTTCTTTGCATCACAAAAAATTAGAGCATCAATAGTATATAGTAAGTGAGAAATGGTCAAAGTGTTTCTTGAGTTTGAACCCACACTAAATCCATGTATCCATTGCAATTATGTAGCCTTTTTCAACATTGTGTAGTCCTTCCATTGCCAAGATGATAGAGAGAGAGGCTCTCCTTGTTTGATTCATTTCTGTGGAGAGAAAACCCCAATTGTTCCTTTGTTTATCAAGATTGAGTATTTGACTACGAAGATACAATATCTAATCCATTTAAGCCATTTGGTGCCAAACCCTATTTTCTTCATAATAGAGAATCAATTTAACTTGTCAAAAACCTTTTCTTAATCAAGCTTGCATATGAATTTAGGGACTCCTAAGTTAATCCTTCAATCCATGATCTCATTAGCAATTAAGGATGCATCAGTTATTTTCTTCCCTTGATAAATGCATTTGGTGACTGGAGTTTATCCTTTCCTACGCTTGTCTTGTATTGAGGTATACCGAAGAGATTCGTAAAAGTAGGTAACAGAAGGGGAGGGAGACTTTTAGGAAAGATAGGCTCAAGAGAAGAGGCCGGGGAGGATCGATACACTTCGTTGTCCATCCCATGGACAACTCCGTGAACTGCAGATCGGAAGCGGAACACGAACCCGATCCATGCCATTCTTCGTAGTATACCTGACAAATCGGGAGGTGTAGCCCTAGCCAACGCTTAAATCCGGCTCTACCCAAACTTTTCTGGTTCACCCCCAACATTCCCCACAGCGCGATTGTTCCTATTTCATTTTCTTCTTCCAAGCCCTTCTTAGAAAGCACTGACTTGAAAGAGTAAGTTTTCGCCTCTATTGTTGAAAAGTCAGGACCCGTTGGGGAATCTATTCTAGACCCGCCTGCCGGCCCTAAATCTGTATTTCATAAAAATTGGGGGCAATATAATCCTTACGTAAGGGCCATCCTATCCAACTTTCAGGCCAGTTTCCCAGGTACCTTCTTCAACCTTTTTGCTAAAAGTTTGGCCACTATTTTATTGACATTGCCAACAAGACTTTAGGTCTAAAGTCTCTCATTTCCATAGACCTATTCTTCTCAGGAATCAATGAGCTGAAAGTGGCATTACATGATCTTACCATATAGCAGTGTTAGTGGAAGTGATTGATTGCCCCCAAAATATTAGTTTTATGAACTCCCATGACTTCGAGAAGAAATCCATTGTGGTGGGAAGGGATCTATGGAGATGTGGGGGAGGGATCCAAAGAGATATTTTAGGAGGAATTAGGGGTAGGTTTGTGGAGAAGGGATATTACTTGGGTGTGAGGTAAGATTTAATACTATAAGATCTTGGAGGAGAGAATGGGTTGTAGGGTGATTTTGTAGTGCCATGGAATAGTTTTCGACGTTTATGTCATTCTTTACACGCTTGCCTAACTATATATACACTTGATCTCTAATTTGCAAGTCAGTCAATCTACATGATAACCTTATAACAAATTCAATTGTTTTTCGAGTAAACAAAAGCATCTACGTTTTTGTCGAAAACCTAAATAATAAAGTGAAGCGTGATTATGAAAATGTATACTAAGAATTATTTTCTTTCTCTTCAAATTCCAATAAGAATTAAGTGAAAAAAATTGGTAACATTAGTTCACCTTCATAAAGAGAAATTTTAATAAAAAACTTGCTATATAAGAAGAAAATGAAATTATTTTCATTTGTCAAAAGAATGTGGAAAAGACAGTACTTTTAACTATTCTCATAATAAGCAAAAAAAAGTTAAATCTTACAGTTGGATGCTCTCAATAAAGATTACAGTTTCACCGTCAGGCACCAGTCAATGTATGGGGGTTATTATCGTCATTTTCCTCGTATCTGAATCTTACTCATCATCACAGCTAAACAATCATCCCACATTTTTCACCCATTTGTTTACAAACTATAAAGTGAACCAACTATCCAACCTTTGTAGGCTATTCGCTACAATTTACCTATGTTCTAAAGGCATGTCCTAAATCTCTCTTTTCCATTCTTTAAGGTTGTTTTCGGTTTAATTTCTTATTCGAGTTAGATCTTGATTCAGTGTACACCTTGTGGAACTTTTCCCCCTTTTTTGGCACTTAATGGAATTTAATTGCAGAAACAATTGAGTTTTGCCCATACAGGTTTGAATTTATGCTTATCTGAGTTTTGTTTCTTGGTTTTCAGCATTTCAATTATTAGTAGATTTTTTGTTCTTTAAATTTAAATCTTTGTCGAGATTGGTTTTAATTTACTTGTGATTTATCATTTTATTATCGTGATGATTCATTTCTCGTTGTACTCCAATCGACAACATAGCTTCTTTTGGAATATTATTACAGCTTTTTTTAACCTGCGTATGTTTAATGCAACTAGTGCTTCGGTTATTCTGTCTTTTATTTTTACAAAAATAAAATTGGGTTTCGAGCAATCTAGCCTGTAAACTCTAGATACATGATTAGTAGTTTGAGAGATTGATGGGAAAAAATGTTTTAGTACATTTGAGCTTACAAAATTATGTAAAGAAAGTTAGGAGAACAGCTTAACAAAATCTCAGAATTAAATTTCCTCACTTTATTTGGAAAGCAATTGGAAAATGTAGGAATATTGGGTTGGAAGGGTATACTGTATTAGGTAGGATATTCATGATCTTAACTTTAATGAGAAATCACAGACATCACTGAAAAAGTTGAGTAAGAGATGGCTTTAGTAGACATGACCTCCCTCCTCTGGCCGCACACACACACACATAGGGTCAGTGTTGGATTCCAGGTCATCAAAGGTGTATCTTGTATTGTAAGAGGATGGGTGCACTTTACTATCCTTTGGTTTGATTCCATAAAATTTTATAAACTATTATAAAATAATATCATTAAATTTACAACTGTTGTGTGTAAATTAATCATAACCAACCACCAAGATCTTGTCCTCCACGGCCATGTAATAGAAACAGCTAGTCTCAGGCGAACACCAAACATGGCACGATAAGTATGAAGGGAAGTGGGTGGCTATCATACCCTTTGTATAACTCAGGGAGAATCACACCTGAAAAGCTAGCTATTAAAGTGGGAGAGTCCAAGGTTATATAATCCCCACATCAACACATTTCTGTACCAATTTGGGTCTCAAGTCCCATGCATATTTTGTGCTTTTAGGGGCTAAGTTTTAGTCTAAAATTACTTGTGTTTTTCAGCTTTTGTTGGAAGAGGATTGACGATCCATCGGTTTGACTGGCTAGTTTAGCTTTCAATTTAGAATCTAGTCATATACAGATCCCGCTACTAACTATCATTGGTTCTGTTGTTGAAGAGTTGTTATCAACACTCTATTTTTCTCAATTTATGACACTTTATTTCAGGGAATTACAAAATATTTGATGTCATTTCTCTAATTAATTTCTTAGTGTAATGATAAACTAGTATCATATTGATCATTAATTTACAACAATACTTCTTTATTCAAGTTAGAGCTCATCAAAGTGAGTTCACATAGATCATTCATATGTCTAGGCTATGTTTCCACGTCAATGGTGTGATAGTCTGATAGATGAAGATGCAACACTTAAGTTAAAGCCCTGTAGTTGAAATGGAGGAGTGGTAACCAATAAGGAAATACATACCAGAGTGAAGGATAGGTTTTTTAAGACAGTTGTGAGACCAATGATGGTGTATGTGTGGATGTTGTGTATCTGAGGTTCGACATTATAAAAATGGATGTTGTAAAAATTTGAATGGTATGATGGTGTGTGTTCATACAAAACTAGACAAAATAAGTGATGATTATGCCAAGTTACAAAAAGCACATGTAGAGGATAAAAGAAAAGAAGGCCCTGAATTATAGTTTGGAAACGTCTACATTAGAAGTTCAAATGCACCAGTGTGACTCTATGATGGTTGAACGTTTTAAAATGGATAAGGTAAACAATTCAGTCTCATGGACAAAGTTATCTAAAAGGACTTACAAGTTCTTGAGATTCTTGTTGAATTAGCCTAAAAAAAACAAAATATAAATGAAGCACAAGATCCATACTAATTCCAATGGTTAGGATTAAGGTTTATTTAATGTTGCTACACTTATATTAGGTATTTTGTTTTCCAGGAGTCCTTTTAGTTCATAAATGATTTGTATTTCGGTAGAGAACATAGAAAAAACTTTAGTAATAGAGAATCCTTAGAAATTATCTTAAAAGATTGGAATGAAACTGCTTCAAATGGAATTAGAACCCGGGTAGAGTGGAATGGTTGCAAACAAACTACACATTTGAGATTAAGGAATAGTTATTGTTGTATGAACAACACAAGTTTAAGGAATTCATTCAATGAATAGTAGTCAAAATTTGACATGTTGTTTTTTCCTTTCACCTAAGTTTTTAACCACTACTACTCTTTGCTAAAGTACCCCAATGAAATTAGCTAATTTATTTTTATTCCCATTGATGTAAAATAGAAGGAGTGGAGTATTAAGTTTTCGCATTCCCTTCTATTTGATTCCTGGAAACTATATGCATCTTTGTCAGCAAACACTTTTCCCATTCCTAGTACTCTTTGTCCTTGTCTTGTTCTTCAAAATATATAACAAGTCTTCATCTTTCCGTCCTTCTTCTCAAGACATTGAATGTTCTTTTTTAGGGAATTTTATGTGCAAATCACTGTTACTTCATCCTTTTTTTGTATAATTTTGCTTTCAGATAATGATTATTTTTATCCAAAATGTGATGCTTCTAACAGCTATGGCTGCAAGAACTTACTTCTCTGTTGTTATCTACAACCAACTTAAGTTCCATTTAATACTTTCCTAGTTTCTTAACTTTTGGGCACCCCAGTACTCCTCAAACGTATTTATACATTCTTCTATGTTTCTTTGTATTGCAGGGCTTAACTTTTTATTCTTCATAATCTGAGTATATTCACAAGAATACAAAATGGCGATCAGCAACATTAATTTGACGTCAGGAATTCAAATATTCTTCATGGATCTAGAGAAGTAATTACCTTTCTGGTTTCTACAGGAGTTTAGGAGATTGGGGTTTTTGTGATGGAGGAAGGATATTCTCCTGTAAGAAGATGGGAGGACCTCGATAATGATATCTTGGTGAAGATACTCCAATCTTTTGACGTTTTTGAATTGTCTGCTGGACTTGCTCATGTTTGTAATGTGTGGCGATTGGCTTGTTGTGATCAACTTCCCTTGAAGACGATGGACTTGTCGGTACTAAAATCAAACTTTATCAAAAAAATATTCACTTCTTTGTTGAGTAATTGTACACTTTATTTGAAAATCAGTGTTCAACTATAAAATTCTAAATCCAATTTGAAGTTATATATCAAATTTGAAACAACTTATAACCTATTTTCCAACTCATTTTTCACTTTTAAAGTTGTATCTCAAATTTGAGAAGTACATTCAAGCATGAGTATATGGCCAAATGCCTAGTTATTCTGGAGAAGCAAAAATTACTTTGAAAATAAATAAGGCATGTAATTAGATCTCCTCTCTTTTCAGGTATCCACGGCTTAAAAGCCTTGTTATGCTTTCTTGGAACAAAAGAAAAAAACAAACAATATGCAGGGCTATTCATATATGGAATGATCTTGAATCACTAACAATGCTTAATATTGCACATGTCATCGAGGAAATTACCAGGAGTTGCCAATAATTTTCTGAGCTCAAGATTATAGGGCCCTGTCATATGTTGTTTACATTTACACTGGTGTCATTTCTTCCAAACTTGGAAGTGTTGAGTGTGAGGTGCACAGTGATATCTAAACTTGCTTTGGTTATTATCTTAGAGGGGTTAAAAAAGTTGAAAGTGCTCAACATATCTCATTGCATAATTACTGATGGAGTTTCAAAATAAAAAGAAGATGAAGTTGTTGTGATGGAAAAAGGAGATTCTCCTGTAAGGAGATGGGAGGACCTTGATATTAATATCTTGGTGAAGATACTTCAGTCCTTTGACCTTTTCCAGTTTATATTTGTAATTCCTCAAGTTTGTCGTGCATGGTAATTGGCTTGTTCTGATCAACTTCTCTGAAAAACACTGGAATTATCAATATTGCAATCAAATTTCATCAGAATCTCAAGGAAGCCTTACGTATATGTCGACAGTCTGTCTCAAAAAAAATTGACCCGACTCCTAAATATTTGCTTGAACCTCAGTAGTGGAAACATACAAACGTTGATCTTCCATCATAATTTGTATGTTAACGACAATCAGTTGATTTTTACTACCAAAAGGTATTCCCCCAATAAACTTTCATTTTTATATATTATTATAATTATAACTCAAATCAAGAAACTGTACAGCAAGCATCGTTTCAGAGATATCAAATGCCCTATGATTTTCCATTATTCTTAAAGAAGCAAAAATTACTGTGAAAATGAATAAGACAACTAATTAGATCTCCTCTTTTCAGGTATCCACGGCTTAAACGCCTTGTTATGCCTTCTCGGAACAAAATAAAAAGTGGGTTATTCATACATGGGAAGATCTTGAATCACTAATGAGGCCTAGTATAAAAATTCATGCATATGTCATTGAGGAAATTGCCAGGAGTTGCAAAAAAAATTATGAGCTCAAGATAATAGGGCCCAGTGATATGTTATTTTATTTGCAGTGGTATCATTACTTCCAAACTTGAAACTGTTGAGCTTGAGGTGCACGGTGTTATCTAAACCTTCTTTTTATTATCTTGGAGGGGTTAAAAGAGTTGAAAGTGCTCAACATATCTCATTGCATAATTACTGAAGACCCTCCACCCTCACCGATGAAAATTCTGACCAAGCTTGATGAATCAATTCTTGAAAAAGCGTCTAGGTTAGACAAATTCCTAACCCTTATAAGTGACTCATGCATCATGTGTCATCGCACTCTAAGGGGTCGTTTGGTACGAAGATTAATAACGCAAGGATTAGTAATACATGGATTAGTAGTGCAGGGATTAGAAGTGCATGGATTAGTAATGCAGGGATTATTTTTATCAAGTGTTTGGTTCATTGTTTCCCACCTCGTGTTTGGATTAAAACTCTATAAAAACTTTTTTCCAATTATACCCTTGAATTATTATGTAATTGAGTCAAGATAGATTATTACCGGATAATATTATTTTTTATGGCCTTCTAACTAGCTATGAGAAGAAATTTTTTGTTGCCATGTTTGCTATTTTTTAACTTGAATTATTTGAGGATAAATAATTGACCTCTTAATAAATTGATTACTCACAAAATGTAATTTTTCAATTTAAAAAAGATAAATCGTCTACTTTTAAAATCGAAAAGACGGTCAAAATGGTAAAATTGAATAAATCATCTAAATTTACACATAAAAATTACAAGTTGTAGTTTTAATATGTATGTGATTTTTTAAATTGTTCAAAATAAAATAATTAGAAAACCACACAAATGTGTGTGTGTATATACATACATACATACATACATACATACACAGACATTCAATTAAGATCACAAACGTTATTTACAAATAAACAACTCACATTTCAAATTTGTATTAGATTTATTTAGTAATAAACAACTCTCTCTAAATAATTTGTAAGCTAATTTATTTAAATAAATTTACTAGCACAAATATAAATCATAAAATCAAGAAAATAAACAAAATAATTAAAATGATTTGGGGGATATTTTTGTCTTTACATAGACTTATCCCATGGTATTATATCCTATGTATTACTAATACCTCCAAAAGGAAGGTATTAGTAATACATCCTATAATACCATGTAGGAGGTCATAGACCCAAATTCCTACCAAACATATTACTAAATAATACCTTACATAATACATGGACTATTTCTTCTAATGCGGCCTACCAAGCGACCCCTAAATGATGAAGGGCTGATGAGGTGGTATGAGAATGAAGAAGACCTCTAAAAAGTGGATGCAGTGAGATCTCTTGCAATTTGACAACTTTAAGAATGTACTGCTTCATGAGTTAAAGGTCCAGTAAAATGTGTAAACTTGTGTATATGAAACACATGTATGAGTGTGAAGACCTCAGGAAAGTGGATGAGGTGAGATCTCTTGCAATTTGACAAATTTAAGAATGTATTACTTTATGAGTTAAAAGGTTCAGTACAATGTGTAAAGTTGTGTATATGAAACATTCTCTCTACATTCAATTTATTTGGCCTATTTTTTTTAGTTCTCTTAAAAAAGAATGACTCTTTCCTTTTTTTAGCAACTATTTAATTTGAACGTTCCACCACATGTTTAAGACCTCAATATTAAAGTGCATCTAAAATCTTAATACATTTGACATATCTTTAATTTAAGACCACTAGATTCAAAAAATTTGCTTACTTTCTTGAACTCCTACTTTTGTTTTGTAATTTTGTAAGTCTTAAGTCTATTCTCTTTAACAGATTTGTATCCATTTACTTACATATGTATTGCTGAGCATTGTAAGCTCACTCTTCTAGCACCGTTTGGTAAGTTTCATATCTAAATTATTAGGTATTTACAGAACATCCCTTAATTAGCATAAATTCGTAATAAAATATTTCTTAGAGGAAAATGACATGCTAGGTGAAGATCACTGTTCAAAAGCTTCTCCAAAGATTATCAAGTGGCAATACACATGAAATTTTTTCTGAGTTAATAGTTTAGAACTATTTCAAACTACCATTGTTTTGTGAGTTTCATACATAATTACATAAATTATTAGATATTTATAGAATTCTGTGAACCACCATGATCTTGTTGTGTTAGGTGAATTCATTTTTAAGACTTTTTTCATTTTCCACATGTCTCTCAACAAGGTATTTCAAATATTTTCACATATTCAATGAAGGATTTTTCAATCTAAATATAAAAATTGCAAAATGGTACTAGTTTAGAATATTTATTTTTAACATATTCAATCTATTCATGGCAATATACTATCTAAATTCACTAATGGTGCAATCCCTCTACAAAAATTCAAACGACATATTCAACTTATTTTATCTTATCTTTTTTAAGGTATCGTAAAAAATAAGGTCAGAAGCTCCATATGTAAAACCTTAATTAATTGACATATTAAAGTACCAAGTTACACTAATTAATATGAAAAATTATTTATTCTAATTTTATTTGAAAATTAGTATTTAGCACTGTTACAATTTCATATTCAAGTTATATTTTGAATTTGAAAAACATCTCAAAACTTGTTTTCACTTTTTTCCGTCTCGCTTTTTGATTGTTGCATTTATTTATTTATTTTCAAATTTTACCCTAATTTTTTTTCAATACAAAAAGACCTCATTATCTCCTTATCAATTAGTTTTGTTCACGGATTAATGATAGAGCAAGAGTTTTAACCGTGATAAGTGATCACTTTTCAAGGAATTCAAAAAAATAGTGCAGAATTTATATATTGTTTGGTGTTAACTCAACATGCATAAATTGATTTTCATTTTAATCATGTCAAGTGTTATATTATTAAGAAAATTGTTCTTGTTATATGTAACCATCAAAAGAACTCATTACATATTAAATGTATACATGAAATTGGAACTACAAGTAACTTATTCGGAATGGATAGTGATAATGTATTATAACCTGAGAAAAGCTTGTAATTTAATCTTGACATTTGAATTAGTGGAATATTTTTTATTTATTGTACTATAATGTAATAAACAATTAACTAAATAAAAATATTCTCTCTTTGATATTTAAGTTTATGATATAATGTGACTATTCATTGCGAGATATTACTCTTTCAGAGCATACTCAGTTGTATGTTTTAAGTAAAGTAATCAAGGTTGTTGTTTTTGCAAGTTTTCAAAAAATTAGAGGTGTAACTCATATTTCATTTTTAAAAAAAAGAAAAGTACATTCAAATAATCAAATATTCTTTGCGAGATGTATATTTAAATGCAACTCTAACTTACAAAATTTTCAAAAAAGAAAAGACTCAAATATATCATCAAACTTTGAGAAAAATGCTAATTTATGCCATTTGTTTAAAGTTTGACTCATCCATGACAATTCTATTTAAGAAAAAGTTCATCCATGTCATTATTTGTTAACTGAAATGGCATAGATGATCCAAACTTTAAATAGATGGCATAGATGAGTTATTTCTCAAAGTTCGATGACATATTTGAGCTTTTTCCTTTTTAAAAAATGATTTAATTAATGACGTGATCGAATCATAATTGACCACGTGTAAAAATGGTTTTGTAAAATCTAAACTTTTTCAATTATCAAATAATGGAATGGATGAGTCTTTTCTCAAACGAAAATGATAAATGAACTAAGCTTAAACGAATGACATAAATGAGTCGTTTCTCAAAGTTCAATAGCATATTTGAGCTTTTTCCCTTTTCAAGAACTTGGTTTAAAGCTTTGATATTTTGTTGTTAAAAAAATTAGAGGGAAGGCGGAGAATGGGCAATCCTGTTCAAATTAACCACATTATTGGTTGGAAAAAAAAGGTACTATCTCCATCTCATATTACTAATCACTTTTTATTTTGCATGACACTTAAGAAATCTTAAAAATAATTTTACTAATTTATCCCTTAAAAATAACTTCTTGAAAATTTTAAAACAAATGTGACCATTTTCAAAATATTTTACTAATTTATCCCTTAATATTTTTTTGATTTAATAAGATGAATAACTAATATAGAATAACTATTGTTAGTATAATGATCAACTAATATTGAACGGAGGGAGTAACAAGAGTGTGTCTAGCCAAACTAACAAAGAATTAGTTGTATGTCTCTCTTTTGTTTTCTCATTTAGTTTCAAAACCATGTGTCTAGCATTCATGCAAGGTGAATATGACATAGCTCTCCTTGTCGTTGCATCACTACAGCATTTGCCATTTCCGCAGCCCTCTTCCCTCACCCATACATCATGGTTATTCCTTAATTCCCTCTTTGAAGAGTCACCTAATTTGGTCCCCTCTAGAACCTTCTCACCACCAGACACGGAGTAGGAGTTTGGGGTTCTGAATTTTAGGATAGAAAATTATTGCAGAGTATGTTTTCTTTTAGAAAAAAGAGAAACTTATGTTGAAAGTGGGGATTAAACTCACAACACTAGTGAAAAAGGCATTTCCACATTTCCTTACTAATTAGTCGTTAATCAATTTTGTTAGGATTTACAAGTTAATATACATATATATATTTATTTAATTTTCTAATACAAATATAGGATCTATAGAAAAGCTATTGGATTCGTCCGAACCCACACTGGCTGATTTTCATCTTCCTAAGAGATTCACATTCCTATATCCCTCTTATAACCATGATCTGATTTGATTTGGAACACCAGTTGCTTCTTGATCAACGGCTTGCGCTGTCACGCAGCTTTGGCGTATTCGCTAGAAGACACTAGCTAATTCTAGTGCTTCCGTGGTTAATCTGGAACTTTTAGAAGCAAGAATTAATTAAGGGAAATCATTGATGGAACAGTTATGTGTTACTCGCACCAAGTCTTTGTTTATTCTGAGCTTGAAGATAATGGAATGGTATTTACTTTCTGCATCAGACATTCAAAATATGGTATGACATATTGCAACAGACTTGAGGCATATAATTTATGCATTTAGAAGTTTGAAATGTTACTTAGAAATCAGCAATCCATATACTTTATGGTCTGTTAGAGAGATGCAAATTTAATCCTAGCAAGACTTTATTCTTTGCTTTGTCAGACAGTTCTTGTTTAAGGCTAAATCTTTTATAGATTTTCTTTTGTTAATGCCAATTAGCAGGAGGTGCCCTTGAAACAAACTATGTAGGTCTAATAATGAGAACTATCTAAGCTTCTATATCAACTGCAGCTTCTTCACATAGATTATCCACAAAATAGGAGTCCACTTCTATATATCTCCATATATTTCACACCGAAGGCACAAGTGTTTATTTGCTAATGTATTCTCCATATGAGGTGCAAGTAAAAGGAGAATACATTCTTTTATCACCTGAAATTCAACAATGTACAGTTATAACTTCTGCACAGGAGATGGAGAACTTGTATGGTTGTAAAAAGGTTGCCGTATTGGATGGTGCGGCTGGATCACCTCCTTAATTTTCAGGGAGGGAGAGCTAATGCTTGTGGTTTGATACTGCTCATCCCTAGAAAAAAAAAATGTTTTTTCTACAGCAGAGTTGTTAAGATGGTAGTTTATCTCATTGTCTTTATTCTTGCAGAAGAGTGAAGAGTTACCACTATCAGAAGTTACCTTCCATTTCTTCTAAAGTTCAACATACCCAGTGAAATTTCACTTAGTGGGTTTGGGGAGGATAGAGTGTATACAGATCTTACCACTACCTAGTGGAAGTAGAGAGATTATTTCCGAAAGACCCTCGGCTCACGTTAATTATATAAAAAGTTTAAAATAATATTTATATATTTTAAGATGACTTAGGTTGTACGTCTTTCTTTTCTTTTCTCATGTAGTTCCAAAACCATGTGTCTAGTATTCATGCAAGGTGAATATGACATAGCTCTCCTTGTTGCATACAGCAGTATGCTTATGACACCAATAGCCATTTCCACAGCCATACATTATGCATGCTTATACCTCCAAAAAAAATATCCATTCACTCTTTAAAGAGCCACCTTCTGTCCCCTCTAGAACCTTCTCACCGCCATACTTCACCACTATAAATTGATAAATTCATCATCCTCAGCATATCCTACACCACTGATAGTCTCAAGTGAAAAGAGATCACTTACTATATAGTCCTAATTCAAACACTTGGGACCACTTTCCATTAAAAACTTAATCATGGTGGAATTTCATGAAATTGTTGGGCCTTCAAGTGATCCTATGAGAGAGTTGTTAGAAGTTGGAGATGATGAAGAAAATATCAGTTACAATGATCTTAAGAAACGGATGTGGAAGGACCGGATGAAATTGCAGAAGCTCAAAGCAAAGCGAGACATGAGCTCGTTTAAGGATGAGAGTGATGAAACACAAGCTAAGCAAGAAGAACAATCTCGTCGCAAAAAGATGTCAAGAGCTCAAGATTCAATTCTCAAGTACATGGTTAAGATCATGGAGGTTTGTGAAGGTCAAGGCTTTGTTTATGGAATAGTGGGGGAAAAGGGGAAACCGGTTAGCGGATCATCGGATAGTTTAAGAGAATGGTGGAGGGAGAAGGTGAGATTTGAACAGAGTGCCCCTGCTGTCATTGCTGATTTCTTGCCCAAATTAGTAGAGGACAACATTATTTTGGATACTTCCTCCAATATTCATCTCTTAGAAGATTTGAGAGATGGTACTTTAAGCACACTCCTTTCTACCCTCATGCAACATTGTGACCCTCCACAAAGAATTTTCCCTTTAGAAAGAGGACTAGCCCCACCTTGGTGGCCTACAGGGAAGGAACTCTGGTGGGGTGATCAAGGCTTATCTCAAGAACAAGGTCCACCACCTTATAGGAAGCCTCATGATCTC
>JAJOOR010009974.1:0-42508 GCA_036250505.1 Solanum acaule | reverse complement strand
AAATTATAATTTAAGGTTCCCTGTTAAGCAATGCTAATTGATGGATCTGAAAAATCAGCAGCCTACTATAATCTGAGTATTCTTTTTGTTAGCACTCACGTATATAATGTCTGATTTATAATAAAACTCCAAATAATGTCTTCAAATTTACACAGGTTGGAACCTTCTATAATATGCTCTAGTTTCATAACCAAGTCTTTCAGAAATGATGTTGATCCCAATGGAATCAATTGGAAAAGTGTTTCAAACGATGTAAAAGATGGTTATTTTGGAGAATTTAAGGTATTACTCTTCATCGTAGATAAGTTTGGAAAGTGTATTCATACTTATAGATAGGATATTGATATATTACTTTCAAAATTTATTTCAGAAAAAATTCTATTGGGATGTTTCTATTAGTGAAAGTGAAGTGAAGAGACACTGGTTGGTCAAGGCGGCTATAAAATACAGAAATTTTATTTCTAAAATAAAAGGGGGAGGAGTTAGGCCAGGTTTTGTACCTGAACATGTTTGGGAAAGATGGACACAACTTTGGGGAAGTGATGAGTCTAAGAAAAAGTCAGAAACAAATGCAAAGAATCGTCGTGGCGGCCGTGAAGTTGCTACTGGGACTCACACAGGTGGCTCCATCTTAATTGGAGAGCATCGCAAGAAACTTGTAAGTATATATTTCACAAATTATATAAGTAACATCTTTAGGTTGTCTGATATATACACTTGTATCTAAATACACATTATGCAATAGATATTTTTGTATCTAAAAAGTAAATTTTCTTTTGTAAAGGCTATTGAAAAGGGTCGAGATCCAACACCAAGCGAGTTACATTTACACGTCCATTCGCATGGTCATGATGGTAAATCTTTTGTTGGCGAACGCTCTCGAATTGTCCATGTAAGTCCAAAACTTTGAAACCTATCTGAATATATACATGTCATTTCTTATTAGAAGGGAAAACTTGGATGAAAATGAATAGTAGTTTAGTTTCATGGTTGGATGTTGTTATCTTGCTACTCAATTGATGTGTGGACTATTTACTTCTTGATCTTTGTAATTCATTTAGATGTTAGAAATTTCTTAGAGTGTTTCGATTTATTGTTAGACTGTAAATTAGTGGCGTAACTTGTTTGCTATTCATGTTGTTTGCTTGACCTTTGTCTCCTTATAATCTTGATGATTTGGTTCAGTCTCGAGTTCGTTCCTCCTTAGTAAGGTCCTCTTATTTCACTATTTTGGTTGGCTGTGAAAGTTATGATTCAGTCATGAAGTCTGAAATCATTTTCTATAGGAAAACATAAATGGTCGTACATGCCTTGTTATCCTACATTACGAGTTATTTTGTTTCAAGTTTGTTGTAGCTAAGAATTTGAGTTTAAATGAGTCAGAAAGTTGTCTGTTTCAAGCTGCTGAAGTATTCTTTTGTGTTGTTTTCTTTGTTAAAGTTCCTTCCATTCTAACTAGGCGACTGTTTGTTGTTTTCATCATCCTTACCCTTAAGTCGAGATAAGACAAAATTTTAGTGTTTACGTCTAAGTTAAGTTTGATTCAATTATATTTGGCTGCTTCTTTCTTCATGCTCTGACTTTGCTCTCCTTTCACTACTCAACGTTGTGTTTGAATAGAATTTAAGTCTCCACTTTGTTTAGATTATAGTCGAAAAATGTCTACCATTTGTAGTTTTAAATATGAACTTCATAACAAGTTTTCCTTATCTTTGTCTTGTTTTGGTTTTCATGAGGATTATTTTAGTTCTCTTCACTACAGGCGTAAAATTTGCCCGTAGTAATGTTATTTCAGCATCTATTCTATGGCCCTCTTCCCCCAGTCTAATAGTTTCACTGAGTATCACAGAGGATTACAAAATGTGCATGTTAATAAAAAAAATATGTTATGAGAGCAGAAATGTTTTGAGAATTCTGGATTGCAACATGTTCAACTATTGTGGTAGCCTTCACATGTTTCTTCTACTAAACTCTTAAAACAACAAAACATAGAATAGAATAATAATAATTGAAAGTTGTCCATTTGTAGTTGCGTGTGTTGAGTCAGACAAACACAAACTAGACTTTAACCAAACAAATCCACATGAAAATTACGTTTTCTCAGTTGATTCTTTCTCAATTCAAGTTTAATTCTCCAAACTTAGATGCCCCAAATACTTGTACAGTACTAATTTTAGAATTCCCTCTCTTTTTAGAAAGATCCAAAATTCAACTCATTGTGATTTGCGGGTTTTAAATGGCTGATAAGGAAGAGGGAAACTTGTGAAATTTGTTGTACAAAGAGTTTTAAGATGATTGAGTTTTGCATTTACTGTTAGCAGAGGAATTGTGAGAGAAAAGACAGTGTGAGAATTCTGGATTACAATTAAATGCAAGCTCAACATTTCAATAGGTATACACTGTTGGTCTAATGTATACACTGCTGAATTTTGGTACATATTGTATACACTGCTGGTCTAGATGCAGGCTGAGCATTTCAAGCCAAATGTATTAAGCAGTTCAACCTAAATATTGTTGCCCGTTTTATTAAGATACCTCATATAGACATGTCTCCAGGATGTTTTCACTAATAGAGTAGCCCAAAATAACCAGAAACTTGTGATGAATCCAATTGTCATGCTAATATAGAATGATGATTCATCAAATCAGTTGTCTTCCTCATGCTGATGAATGGCCTGCACATCTTTTTTCTTTGCTACTATAGAATGATGTATGTCTTCCTCATACGTCAAGTCAGTTAAAATGCTAATGAATGGCCTGCAGAAATATAGAATGATGTTACAGTGAGTTATGTCCTCACGAAAATGTCCTGGGCAGCTTTGGGTATTCCCAATATAAGAACTATAATCCAAGGTTAAATTAGACATACAACATTTCTGCCTTTTCCTTCCATTATAATTTTATTCCTAATCTTTAATGTTTTCACTTTATCTTAATTTATTACGGGAAAAATATGAAGAAATATTACGGGAAAAAACAACCTTTCAATCTGATATTGATCAATGTGAAGCATATTATCAAGCTGCCGGGGGAGAAAAGAAGAAAAGAATATTCGGTCTTGGATCTGAAGCAAAAACTTACTATGGGCAGAATCTTTGTGCCTCATCATCTATAGCACCTTTAGTTTCTCAATCAACATCGACAAGAAATATGGATGTGTTTGTGAAGGAAATGATTCCTGCCCTTACTAATCATTTTCTTCCGGTTATTATGGAGCGGGTACAACAAGTGGTTACTCCCATTGACAATCCATCACTTATGACACCCATGGTGCCTCCTCCTGCTACTACTAATGAGGACAAGGTTGATTCCTTAGTTTCAAGTGATGAGGGTATCCCTTAATTAGTCTCCTTTAGCTTTAATTTTTGGATGTTTGTGTTTTTGAAAAGTACAAATTGTGTGATAACAATAGTTGATGAATTCCTTTTGATGTTTTGCAGTGAAAATATGTGATTAGGATTTTGCTATCTACAGATTTTGAACCCTCTAAATATTATTTTATATGAATGTTTGTTATTTTAGAGGTATTTAGTAATTGTAATTAATTTATTTCAGCAATGTATATTTAAAATAAATAAATGAAATTATTTTACAAGAAAATTTTTAGCAACAAATTTAATGGCGATTTGGTCGTTGCTATAAAAAAATATTGGCGATGGATAAGCAACGGAACATTTTAGTGGCAAATATGTTGGCTTAAATAACATAATATTTTGTGACGGATTAGTGACAGAAATTCCGTCGCGACTTTATTTTAAGTGACGAAATTAATGATGAACTTAGCAACAAATATTTTGTGACGGATTAGTGACGAAACTTCTGTCATGAATTTATTTGAAATGACAAAAGTAATTATGAAATTAGCAACGAACTATATAAGTATAACGACGGACTAGTCCGTCATTAAAGTTGCGACGGACTCATTTTTCGTCGCTAAGAGATTACTAACGAGCGAAATACTAACAGCCAAAAATCCATCGCAAATCCAGTTTAGCGACGGAATACCATATATTAGCAATGGATTTCGTCAGTTGCTAAATGCTGTTTTTTTTGTAGTGTAAGTCATCATGATAGTTTAAGCGTGTAAGTACTTTTCAATATAAGTTCAGGGGGAATTTATGCCTTTTCCCAGTAAACTTATAAAGTGTCATGTCATGTTGTTCTTTCTAAACTGTTATGTCATGTTGTTATTTCTAAAATATTTGTCTCATTATTATGACCATCTTGATCATTTGATGCTCTTCTGCTTAAAAAAGTTTTATCGAACCAATTAATCTATCACGCTTTAGGCGTGCCACAAATTATATGCTTTAAATATCTTTCATTGGAGCATTTATAACTGGATTATAATAAGGATCAACAAATGCGTCTGTCAATTGACTTAAATATCTTTTGAACGAGGATCATACCAATGATAATTCATTATATATAACTTATTTTCAAGTTGTTTATCATCTCTCCCCCTAATGTTAAAAAATCTAACATTTACCCTAACCTAATTTGGGGACTCATCTTTGTGTGTGGCGTTGTGGTGGAACAATTGAATTAGATACCGCACATTTAAATTTCTAGATAAGAATTATTTGGCACCCGATCCTAAACAAATTGTGATAGGGGATCCTTGTTGGCTTTTCTAATAACCAATGATTTAGATATAATCTGAGCCATATAATTTATGTAAAATTCACTTGGATATAAGCCAACATCATCAATATAATTTTATAATTTGAAATGTGCTCTTGATTTTACAATTCGAGCAAACAACCTTACAAAATCCAAATTGCAAATTGATAACAAAGTACATGTGACCTAACATAGATGCATTTATTAGAAATCATATAAAAAATGATATAATAGTATATGGTCCACATGACAGGTAAATGAGCTCATATTCACCTTTTCATACGTTTTAGAAAACATCATGGGATACAATCTCAATCTTAGCTGGTATGATCAATTTATCATGGCAACTCAAAGTATATAGAAATTCACGAAGAACTTTCTATTTCTTCATATATAACCACATGAATTCTCAACTATTTTTTCATGATATTTGAACTGGGATGATCAATTGTCTCTGCCAACTGATATTTATTTCACTAAACTTCTAGTTTACTTTTGCCTGTGATTCCACCATTATGCTCATATTTATGTACCACAAACAACATAAAAAAATGGGTAACTTTTCACATAAATATTTGTAACCCACTCTAATTGTAATAATATGAAGATATTAAATTGTAACACCTCGCTAAATGAAAGAGCTAGAATTAGAAAGAGTCATTTTTGGAAAGAATGAAAAATTTGAAGAATTTGTTTAAGTCATTTGTGGGTCAACTTCAAGTCACCATAACTCCTAGATCAGGATGATTTAGGTGTGCTAAAAGATACTGCAGGAAAGATCTTTGAATTATCTTTCCAACGCCGCTGAGTTTGCTCCATTTCGAGTTCGTATGATGGAGATATAACCATTCAAAGTTGGGCTATCTAGATAAGGAAAGTCAAAACCGGATTTTAGAAGGATATTATGGTATTTTCACTACCCAATTATTTAATTTCGTTTTTGGTAATTAAGTTTGGGTCGAAACTGATTTGGTTCAGTTTATGTTTCATCAAAAAGAGTTAGGGTCTTGAGAGAAGAGAAAAGAAGAGGAGAAAAGAGGAGAAGAGACAAGAAATCGTCAAGTTCTTGAAGCTAAGATCGTGGATTTCGTCAAGGGGTGATCCCTACGAGGTATGTGAGATAATATAGCATTGGGTTAGTTCACCCACGCGCCAATCATGATTCAATTCAGCGAAATTGTGTTCTTAAAAGAAAAGATTATGAGTTCTTGATGAAATTTGTTTAAGTTTCCTTTGAATCTTGATTATGAGTTTTGGAGGAGTTCTTGGGAGTAATTTGGGGAGATGTAAGGTTGTTTTGGAGTGGGTACTTGTATACTTTGGTTGTGTCGTGTTTGGGAAAGAAACTAATTGAATCTAGAGGGTTTAGTGTTGAAAAACGAGCAAGAAAATTCGTCAAAAACCTAGGGAGGGGGCTGGGGCGCCGCACCACTCAGAGCGCCCCAAATGAATCTCTGAAGTTTGGGCTCTGGGGCGCCGCGCCAGCCAGTGTGCCCCAATCCAGCTTCTGAAGTTTGCCCTCCGGCTCCCCGCGCCACTCAGAGCGCCAGGGACGCCAAGTCCTCTACTCTTTCCCACTTTTTTCCGTTTGAGTTCCCTAGCAACGTACCTAAGTTTTCTAGTTGATTTCTACACTCTAAGGTACGTTTAAACATCATGAAATCATCTATAAACATGAGATCATGAGCCTTGAATCCATAATTCAACTCAAGGAGAGTTAAGAGTCAAGTCAAGAGAAGTTCATAAAGTTTTTCCAAAAGTCTTTTAGAAACGTTTTAACTTTGTTTTAAGACTTGAGTTTTGAGTTGAGTAAAGAGTGAAGTTCATTTCTTCAAAAAGAGTATATTGGGACTATGTATTCCCAAAGAGTATATGTTTTCACATTTAAACAAGAGAGGAAACACCAATTTCGAAGAGAGCCTTTGAGCTAGTTTTTGAGTAATTACCTCAAACCACAGAAAGAGTTTTGTTTTTAAAACAAATGAGCTGAGTATTTTGGGAGTAGTATTGAGCACCGATGTGGGGACGAGTTCATAATAACTCAATGTCTCCATAAACCATGTGGCCAAAGTGGGTAGAAAAAGGGTCATACTTTTTAGATGATTCCTTAGTGCTTTTTAGCATAGACTAGTGGATCCACTTAGTTGAGGTGTTCTATATCCTGGCAAGTTATAGGACAGTTTTGGCTGCATGGGCGAGACGGTGTAACATCACTTTAGCTGATTGTGGTGGTTGTCGGTTAGAGAAACTCCCACATAATTATATTACTTTATTATATGAGTAAATTGAGTTATTATTTACTGTTTAAATGCCTTAGATAAACTGCATTTTACTGTTGTTTTATTCTACATTTGAGTTGAGTATCCATGAGTTAAGTAAAGCTAAGGTAAGTGTTCTCTTCAGATTCTTTTCAAGCTTAAGTCGTGTTTAGTTTTCCTCTCGCATGCTCGTACATTCTATGTACTGATGCCGTTTGGCCTACATCATTTTATGATGCAGATACAGGTAACCAAGATTAGCTTCCAGCGCCTCGTTGATCCAATTGAGCACTCAGAGTTTGAGCCTCCTTATTTTTCGGAGGACCCCTTTAATACTTCAGTTGTTAGGATGATCTGGGGTCTTGTCCCAACATCCCTCTTTGTTTTAGAGGATTCATAGACGAATAGTTATAGTTCTTTAGTCTTTCCATTTTCAGCTGTTTATGTTAAGACTTGAGTTGCCATTTTGGCTAGTTTAATATTTCTTTAAGTTATGGCATGGGTTATCCTTTGAGACTATTTCTTGTTATTTAAGTCTTCCGCTATAAGTTAAGCCAGACCAAGGGTTCGCTTGGGGCCAACAATGGTTCTCGAGTGCCAGTCCCACCCATGGTGTCGGCTCGGGGCGTGACATAAATCTTCTCATATTTTACGGTCTCGATATAATTTACTTTTTTCTCTTTGAAAATTTCTTTGAAACTTTGAAAGTTTTTTTTCAGACTTGCTAAAATTTCAATAACATGAGCAATTTTATTTCTTTGGGTAATAGCAAATTAGCTCACCACAACTCACAATTAACTTTGGATATTACTACATGTTTCATAACACTGTCTGTGTGGTGAACATCTCCTTAGGAGAAATTTATATTATTATTGTCATGGTCAAAATCATTACAGACAAAATTTATTTCTTGATTTACTTTTGTCATTATTATCTTCTTCCTTTTTTATTCATTGCCTGATAAAATATTTTTGACGTACAAAAGTGTTGTTCATCTTTTAAAACCCAACGACAAGTACATAACCAATGATAAATTTGTGCAACCAAGAATTATTTCTTTCTTTTGTCCTTTTGGTAGTTTATAACAAAATATATACCACAATATTTGTAATGTACTAAAAGTACTTGACCAATGACCATTTATATAAAAAAAAATTTCTTCATTTCTCTCAAACCTCCCATAGAGGAGAGTTATGACATTTATCCATCATTTCAAAGCACA
Source organism: Solanum acaule (assembly GCA_036250505.1). Lineage (NCBI taxonomy): Eukaryota > Viridiplantae > Streptophyta > Magnoliopsida > Solanales > Solanaceae > Solanum > Solanum acaule. Next base: position 34,405 of record JAJOOR010009974.1, on the reverse strand, counting down.
TCATTATTCATAAATTTCATCATGTCTTGATACATCCACTTTCAAGAATAGTCGAGCATTCATGATGTTTATTACAAGTAACATTCTCTTCAAGGAATCAACTATAATCATATATATTTTCTTCATAATTTTACATTAGAAATTTATTGCCATGGTTTGAAATTTATTATATTTATATGATAAACCTCAATATCACTTTAAAAAGGTCAGTACACCACTATTTTATATTTCTTTATTTTGATGGATGATTTATAAATTCAATTAGGTCACACAACAACTGCGTGCCCAATACCTTTTATACCAAATTTGATGATAACATTTACCTTCACTCTTTCAAGGACCATTTTGAGAACTCATAATGTTCTTTCTTTTATAATTATCACAATGATGACTGGTATTTTTTTTCTTCACATCCATATTCATATGTTCAACCACAAAATTATCTTGTCATCTTTGAGACTTTTAATCTATTGCTATCACATTCACTTCAAAAAATAAAGCATATTCAGTGAGACGGGTTTCACAATTTTTATCAAGAGCATATCAATTTTCTTAGTCATCATTATATCATCAATATATTGTGTTGTGACTTTAATTTAATATCTTATTCATATAAAGTTTTATTAGAAAAATTACAATGAGACTTGAATCCAAAATTTTATCATCATGGTGCATCGAGACTTTAACTGATGGCTTACCCTTTTGGTGCGATGACACTTGAATCCATTGTCTTACCCTCAATCATTGACATTATATACAGTCCAAAATAAAACAAATTCACCCTTGAGACTTTAAAATATTATAACTTCATAACTAATAGCAAAAATATATTTTGTCATAATAACACCAAAAAATCATATTTAAATTGTTACCTTTGCTAAATGAAGCAGAGTTGGTCCTCACAGGTGGCTCTAAGTATCATTGTTCAACTTAAATTTTTTATGAATAATTCACTTATTGAAAGACCAACAAATTAATTTTCCACATTAATTTCACTAATTATTAGTTAAGAATTTGTTTTCTTATACTACAATTCAAAGATAAAACAACTAGAGTTAAACACTAATCATCACAATAAATAAAATGATATCTCAAAATTCAAAATTTAAATCAACACTTGATAATTGTACCCAATATAGCTGCAGGTTAAATTTTCTCAATAACATGTATGTTATATGTTAACAATATATTTTATGAGTTTTTAAAATTAGCATTTTTTTTGTATATATATACAATTCAGAACTAATGTTATAATTATTATTATGCAGGAAGCTTACTAAAAAGAAAAAAATATACCATTAGCTTATCATTCACAAATTTATTAATTGACCACTTAAATAACAAATCATTGCCTCATCATTCACTCTTAATGTTGTGCTAAATTTGCAGTATCTTTTAGATTTTTGATATTTGAACAACCCGTAAGAAGTGACGTTCAAATTTGAAGAATATCGGTAAAGTATATAATTTTTTTTTAATCTATTCTTAAGTTTATTTTTCAATCTAATGTATAATCATTATAAAAACAAAAATTGAGAAATTTGAAAAAATTATATAATTAATTTAACATATTTTATGCAGATTATTTAGTCTACTACTATAGTGAATCCATATTCATTAATGGGCCAAGTAGAATGAAAATATGACAAGAATTAAATATTTGATAGATCAAATAAATCAAAATTTTCATTTTGTTTATGATTGATTGTTGAAAATTTTCAATTTTCCCTTTTGTAGTAGTGAGCATAACCACAAGAGAGTAATAAAGTATATATGCAGTAAAATTCATATACAAATATGCATAGCATCAATATCAAAATTATTTTTTTATAAACCGTATCTTCTTTCAATGAAGAGAATAAACGCAACTTAGAGATGATGTCACGACCCAACCCATCGGGCCGTGCAGGTACCTACTCTAACACCTAAGTAGGAGGACCCTTGATCCCCATATGGTTAAAAACATGCAGAAGATTAAGAAAAATGGAGATAAAATGAAATTCATGAGATTTTTACATAATAAAGAGTTTAAACAATCCAAAGTTAAATTTGTAAAAAAAATAACGCCCCCAGGGATCTAGTCAAAACAGGTACAAGAGCTTCTAAGATTACAAGGTATAAAATATAGTAACTAATGACACATCTCCCATCACAAGGAAGGAAGAGTAGAAGTTGTTGGAGATTGTCTCCGTCTTCACCTATGAAACATCACTGACCCTGCAACTAGACTATGCCAAATGGCATAACAAGAGTAGTATCAGTACAAACAATACGTACTGATAGGCATCATTAGTCAACCTGATCCCCATCACATAATATAAAGAAATCAACCAGCAGGAAACATGCAATAAGAAAGTACACCTCTCAACCTTTATCCTCCTACCTTTACCATTCCCGTATACCTTAAACGTACTAGTACACTTGACTCTAACCCTTTACTCTATCACCCTACTCGCTCTGTTCTATCTAATAGAGAAGTTCTCGAATACAACCACTATCAACCCGGCCAACCACTCACGACATGCCCTCACTTCCTCTGCATCACAATTTAGCCCTTGACCACATAGTATACTTTATCAAGGCTCGCTAACCGTTTCGAATACGAATCCTCTTCCCAAGGTAGGTACTGTGTACTTTTTGCATCATGAACACTACCCCACTTCTCATTATTTAAGAACACATACAACCTTTCTAAAAAGGTCGATAGTAACACTTGGACCCTCTGTCTCCACTTACCAGACAACATACAGATTGGGCATGATCATTCACAGTTAATTCTTGTAAACAAGATATAAGCAAGTAATTACAACACAGTAAACACACAAATACAAGATGCATAATTTAATTATCATTTTAGGAGCAATATCAATGACATGTAGATATGGATGTAGTTGTCACAAATGGTCCTCTTATGGAACCCACACCCAAACTTTTAGTGTGTCCTAACGTGACACCTAGTCCAATATATATTTGTCGAAACGTGACACTCGGTCCAATATATGTGTCAGAACGTGACACCCGATCCAATATATATATATATCAAAACGTGACACTCGGTCCAGTCAACACAACCACAACCATAATCCCACCCATAATGAACAATTCACTTAGTCACACAGTTAAGTAACAGGTTCATGACATGTAATTGTCCATACTTAGTCATATCATTTGGTTCCATTCATGTTTCTCTATTCACATATATGTATGCAGACAATGGGCAATTAACAAGGATATATAACACAAACGGGAAGTCGAACCATCACCTACCCCTAGTTCACCGGGCGAGGCTTCCCCCCAAGGTACACACCATATTTAACAACTAGGAGTACATGTAAAACCGTCCCTTTTTCTGTGCCCGAAGGCCTAAACATGAATTCTACCGTCAATTAACAATATATTACGCAGTGAACACGAATTTACGACTATTCAAGTAAGTAAACCCATCCTACCTGGGCGCCAAGTAGCTGCAGAGGTATTGTAGCTCCAATCCTGGCTTCCGGACAACGAGACGGTGGATTTTGGCTAGGAATTTAGCGAGTTGTCGTCAACCTTGTGCTAGAAATCTATTTCTCCTTTTTTCCCAAGTCTAGAGCAACCTTTGAGGGTTTCTGGGGTGACCCTCGCCTCTTTTTGGCACTTAGGGAAAAAGGAGGAAATAAGACTTCGCGTCATTAAGTTTTGCCCTCCGACCATCCCGTTCTGGCACTCCCATCATGCTGGGGCACCGCCGTCGTTGCGGCATCATCTCGCTCTGGTAGGACAGTGGGGTCCAGCTACTCACGACGTTTTGCCCTTCATAAGTAACGACAATTCGGGTTGTTACAATAGATACCAATTTACCCCTCGTTCATCCCCGAATGACAAGCAGAGGAGTAAGAACGAGCCAATTTGGAGTACTTTGAAACTAACAGATCGGCCCATTATGGAACAACAAAAGATAGTGGTTCCCAAGGTTTAGGCATGAAAGGATCTTACCCAGGGAACCGACTAGGGAAAGAAGGCAACACACGGAGGAAGAGAGACGCGCCAATTTGCGTGGCCTGACCCTGCCAGAGCGGCAGGGTTCTCACTATGGCGGGACCCTCACGCCTTGGCGGAAGGTCAAGGCCAATTTAGGGAAAAGGGGAATGGTTTTTCCATCTCCTCTTATGCCCACCCTAAAACTCCAAAAAATCTCTCGATTGCTTCGCTCTGAATGTCAATCTTAAGGTAATGCTCTTGCTCCATACTCTAATTACTTCAATACTTTCTTAACAATGATTGTATGAAAAGAATTAGTTGGGTAGAATGGCCTTGGGGTAGTTTTCAAAATTTTCACATGGGTTGCTTGATTTGATAAGAACAATGTAGCATAGACACTTCTCTTACGTTCAAATTATCTCCACAACGTTCTGAGAATAAGGATTTCAAGAAAATATGGCCAAAATAGTTCCGAAATGGGTGGGGGAAGTTGAGTAGTGTTCTTGGTGGAAAACTTGAAATCGGGTACCATCTAGGAGTTGAAATGCTAGGGTCTTCGCATATTTAGGTACTAGGGTACTCTAGAAACACTGATCTGGTGAAAAGTTTGCTAAAAATGAAGTTTTGGGGTGAAGGGACGCCATGATTGCGCCCTGAAGTTTGACCCAGATAAAGGCCGCTCTACCAACCTTCATCTTGCTATGGCATGGCCGCTGTGGTGGGATCCTGCGGAACAGTGGCCTCTTTCCACTTCAAATAGAAAATTTTCCTTTCCTTAGCAAGGGATTGACTAATTCCATTGTAACACTCTAGAAATTAGTAGGCTAAAACTAGAGCTAAGCGTGTGAGAATTATAGTCATGGAGGTGACCTAAGGCCAATGGAAAAAGTGGCAAGGGACAAGGCTGCCCAAGCCTTGCCAAGGCACTTCCCCACCTCCACGAGGGCCTTCACAACACGTGGTGGCCACCACGCCTTGTGGTTCCACCCGTGGAGGGCTAGGCAGTAGCCTCCCCAAAGGCTGCCCAAGAGTTCACCTCTTCACGTGCCACTTCACGGCTCGTGGTGAAGACCATGACGCATGGGAAGGCTCGTGGAAGGGAGTTAGTGGTGTGAGGGAGTTGAATAAAGTGGCTTAGCCACTGCCTTAGGGTGCACGAGAGGGACCACGACTCGTGGCCTGGACCACGACTCATGGAGTTGCCTTGGGCGTGTGAGCTAAAGGCACAATCTTCCTAGCTACTCCTTCAAGTCCATGAGTGGGACCACGACTCGTGGGGCCCCTCATGGTACCTGGGCAACTCACTTAAAGTGAGGGTTATTTTTGGTATTTCCTTTTTAAGTCCAATTAAAGTTAAGTCATTTTGGGTAAATTTGGGGTCACTATATGTCATTTTTAAGCCAAATACACCAAAACTAAGTCATATTTTCACAACACCCAAATCAAAACCCCAAAAGTTCATCTTCTCTCAAAATTTCTCTCTCTAGAACTCAAGGAAGAAGAAGATGAAGGTTGAAGCTAGGGCTTGGAGAAACAAGGCTTTTTCACTCATTATATTTGGAGAATCATAACTAAGGTATGGTAGTCCTTCATCCATGGATAGTCTTTGTCCATGGAGTCCCTCCAAACTCAATTTCAAAGATAGTAATTTCCTCAAAAGTTAGTGTTTTACTCCAAGTCATGGATTCCTTTTTTTAAAAAATTCTATTGGTTTAATTACTTGATATTATGATTGAATTAATGATTTTTTTTTATAGTTTTATCATGAAATTCCCCAAGAATCCATGAAATCCCCATATTCCCAATTGTTGACCTTGTGATGTGGGTGAATTGTAGAAAGAAGAGTATTATGAGATTATGCTTATAGTAATGGTAGTAACTGAATTATATTATTATCCATGTCTAATGTATTAATTATAGATGTGTTGATTGAATGTGATCTATGGTCCTTGAAGGGCAAAGCATGAGAATTATGCATGATTATGAGGTTTATATATATGCTTGTAGAACACTTTGAGAGTAAAATGAATATGATTATAATCTAGTTGTTGTGTTGTTGGATTATTATCCTCATGTACACACTTATGCATAAATATGATATGATGTGAAAGGTTTGTAACATATAGTGATTCTAAGGTTGGAAGAATAGTTTCACCTATCGAATCTACGAGCTTTAGTATGAGTTATGTTGGATTGAGTGTCAAGACATTCTTCCATAAGTATGAAATTAAGTCAAAGACTTAATATGAACTCAATGGAAATTATGCTTAGTACCGAGTGGATATTGACAATGAGATGGAAGCTCCTCCGTTAGTAGAGGGGGGGTTTCTAGAAGAGGTCTCATTAGATGGAAGCTGCTCCACTAGTAGATGACAGGTTTCTAGAAGCAATCTCCTTATCCCATAAACTATGTGCCTACATAGGTCTTTAACTAGTGGATCCACCTAAGCTAAGAGTATGGTTCTACCTTAGGCAAGTAGGACAACCCCTTTACGGTGTGGGGTAGACACCGAATTCCGTGTTAAGATTACATGGTCTATGTCGGTTAAGGCTAATCCCTTTATGATAGTATGAACACGAATATGAATATGCACTATAGCTACTCAAGAGGTTTTACTTAGTATGGGTGGGATTATGGGATCTTATTCATATATTGCACGAGTATGCTTTGAGGGTACTTATGGTATGCTTTTATTATGATGTGATGGTCTATATGTGTTGAATATGCTTATGACTTATGCTTCTCCATTGTCTTCAAAAGGATGCTTGAACTTAGTAAATTGCATGCATCAACTAAAATATCCTTTTTAGCATGTTTTCATGATTTTATGCATGACTATCATACTTAGTGCATTTTTGTACTAACTCATATTTTTCTACATTTTCCACAGGTGTAGGGTTCGGTGTTTGAGGTGATCTTCATTTGGTCAAAGCTTGGATTGACTATTCTCCTAGATTGTGGTGAGTCCTCATGATTCGAGGACGGATGAGTCATTTGTAGTTCCCTTCTAGCATTTCATTTTTGGACTTTGTTGTAAGGGTTATGTCCCTATTTTTATTCAAGGATTGTAATAGATGGCTACATTGAGACAAGTCTAGACTTTCGCTTACTTTTATAAAAGACTTCGATTTTATGGATAAAGTTCTAAAATTTCCACATCATTTCTATTTACTTTATGTTATGATATGCTAAGTTGCTTGTGCCAGGCCATTCGAGGTCTAGTACGCCATGTTATATCTAGGGTGTACCCCTGGGTCGTGATAAACTTGGTAATCAGAGGACAAGGTTTAGAATGATTCTAGGATGATGTCTTATAAGCCACGTCTAGTAGAGTCTTGTTCCTAAGTGTGAAGCATGCCACATTTATGAATGAGAGGCTATAAGATGTTTAGGAAATTCCACTTCTTTCATTATTCTTTAGTCGTGCCTTAGAGTTTAACTCTATAAAAGTCCCTCTCCTAATCCATCGCTTGTGTCTTCAAAATATGAATATACGAAGGGCTAACGCAAGAAGAATGGAGGGTGACAATGTGAATGAAGAATCTCCTCCTTAAGCTAATCAAACTTCGATTAATCCTTCGGCTATGTCGGACATGGAGGTTAGGTCGGCTTTTGATGTTTGCGTAATCAAGACACAACTTCTGATGCAAGTGTCTACGATCGTACAATAGTTTAGTAACCCAACCAAGGGTAGGGATCATCCCAAGAGAGTGGTTTTGAGAATTTATAGAAAAATAAAATTTCGTTCTAACTAGTTGTAGCTAAAGATATTAACGAGTAAAAACATTGTAAATTAAAGGGGAGGACACAAGAGTGTCATTTAACAATGGGGGGGATTTTTGTCACTAGTAAGTAAAAACAACAAAATAAACAAGGGTTTCTAAATAATGAGAGGGAATCCTTGGGATGTAATGGGAATACAGGTTAATCTAGATTATTGGGTACGTGCTTTCGATAGAAGATTCATAGAATAATTGTGACTAGGCTAGGCTTTAAGGGGGATAAGCTCTCTCTCGAGCAACTTACCCCATTTCAAATGCGTTCCTCTAGGACACCCATTTGCTGTATGAAGATCAGCCTACGCCTTAACCCACTCTCTCTCTCGAGCTGAGTGTGTGGACATGGGACTAAGGTTCACTCTCTCGAGCTGAACCTCATGTCGACCCACTCACACTGGCCATCAATCTAGTGGTTTTAGTTTTACGAACTCTCTCTCTCGCAAGCCGAAAACACATAAATAAACTTGTATTTGCAAGTACAAAATTCATTAAATTCATCCACAAACACTAAACGAAATCACATTTAAACTACGAATATACTATCAACAAGCAAGACCCAACAATTATCTTAACCCATATTCGCTAATTCACACCCTAAGAATTGGGGTTTTTAGCCACACATCAAGAGATAGAAATTTATACCTAAATGAGCTTGCATTCAAATGGGTATGAAGATTTAAGTCTTATTACAGGCCAAGAATGAAGAATCCAAGAGACCCAACTCCAAATCCTTGGAGATGAAACCCTCTTCTTCTTCAAGTCTTCCTAAACCCTCTCAAACTTAGAGCAAAAATATCAAAAAGTACTATTCTCTAAGTGAAAATTATAATAATTGTTCACTACTAAAACAAAAACCTCTAACTAATATTTATAGTTATCACAGATTTGTGGTCCAGCGGATCATTCGGCGTCATTAGTTGGAATCGCTGATCAACTCGGCAATTTGTAATTCATCGCCATCTTGTACCAGTCTTCAGCATCGTCGTGCTCTGGGTTATTGGGCGGCATGGTACTACTTCGCGAAACTGCTCGGCAATGTGCCGATTGCTCCTTTTTTTTGCCGACTTGATTATTTTCTTCAGGCTCAGCACACTGGAACAAAAGGCGAAGTAAGACCCTTTGGTGACTCGCTAAGTGGACTTGGCGATCCTCAAACCTTCATTTCTTTGTTCTTTTCAGCCCTTTTCGTTCCTTTTTGTGACGTAGTGTCCATGCTCTCCTTAAAACTTCAAATACCTGAAACTTAAGGGTTCTCATCAGATATTGAGATAAAATAAGCATTTGAGGACACAATTTCTATTAAAATATAGCCTTGTATGAGTCCAATTTGTGGACTCATCAACACCCCCAACTTAAACTTTTGCTTGTCCTTAAGCAAACTCAAGTTCAACCATTCAAAAAGGGTGTCTCGAACAGTGCTGCACAAGACTCAATTATGAATGCACACAACACGACTCAATTTACTTATGCAAAGATCAAATATGCACTCAAAGATTCAAGTTGTGACTCACCATTATCAACGAATCTCACGCTCACAATACTTGCTTCAAATGCAAGTTCAAGCTTAACTATAGTGTTCAAATGCCCTCACACAAAGAATGATTCCATATTTACACAATGGCTTCACCGTTTATAGCTTTGGAATTAGATGCAACGCTCACACTCACAAAGAAGAACATAATTTCACCCATAGGTTTGTCCGTATTTTCCAATCGACATTTGTTTCAGCTCACTCAAGATCAAAAAGGTCTTTTCAAGGCTTGTAATGGGGCTGAGTGCAAAGGTATGGTCATTTAGGCTCAGTGACTTTCATCCTTATGAGATGTGGTGCTCACAACACTTCCTTTCCTTTCTCCTTCATTATTTTCATTAGTGCTTATAAGTCATCCTATTATTTACTTTCCATGAATTGTTTGGAAACCCCCTTTCATTTTTCAACTTTATTCCATAACTTTTATTTTTCATTATTTTTCTTTTTCTCTTTTTTATTTATTTATATGGAGGGGTTCCATTTTCATCAAAACCATGGGTAGGAGAGACTTTCTTGCACTTCTTGACTTTCCCTTTTCTTTTCACCACAACGCCTAAGTTGGCTATTCAAACTAACCACAACTTCATGAGGATTATGGGTGATGGATTAAGAAAGGTCTAGTTTTCATCAAGTTTCTTCCAAAGAAAGGTAAGGCTCAAAGGTGTTCAAAAGAGGTTCACACACTCACAGGGTAAGTCACAAAAGAGGTATATGTCAAATTGGCTCACACTCGTAGAAGTTGCCTAAGATCATATCAAGAGATATCATCATTTAGTTGACCAGACCAACGGGGTAAATTCTAGGGTCTATCATGCATAGTTCACAAGTAAGCTCATCACACTAGGCATTGACACTATAAGTTAAACAAGACTCCACTCTTTCGCTAGTGTGCAATGATCATCACAAGAGAATCAATTTGATACAAGGCTAGTCATAACGAGATGCAAAGTGTTCACATATTGTCTATGCAACTTCATTTGGCCTCATCGTAGCCGCGCATTCATGTTCGTTCGATTGTAAGCACTATTCAAGTCATCGGTTTTGATCAAAACCGAGACTTAAATTTTGCAAAAGAGCAGCCACGTTCAACACACAAGGGGTGGCAATAATGTGCAAAAAATTAAAAAAATTTCGGAAGGGTCAAAATCATTTTGCAATGTAAAATAAAAGGAGCCACAAGCTCAAATATCCACAGAAAGCAGTATTTAACACAATAATAGCTCAAAACCCAAATACATAAGCAAAAACACGAGTCACAAATAGCACACAAAAGGTGGGCCTCACCTAACCACAAATAAAAGTAATTTGTCCGCAAATGTAAATAACAAACATCCGAAAGTACAAATAGAGAATAACAGAGAGGGAGGCAAAGGATAATCCTGGTTAAGCAACTGCCTCATCTGTCGGGGTGGCATGTTTGAGGTGGGGACGTTAAGCGGACCGATGAGTGGTTCCTCAAGCTCTCCATAGCTTTGCTAGGTAGCCTAGTGCGTTTAGTCTCAACCCACATTCTCGAATGCTTCACATCCACCCTTTTTTGCTGACCAATTTAAATTGCAATCCATGTTCCGAGCACAAATTGATATCTAGAACACTTAGGTAATGCATGAATATATGGAAATTAGTGTGCAAAGATGCAGTTGGAGGAATGAAAGCGTGTAAAAGTGAACAAGTTGTAGAATTTTAACCCTTTTGGCTTGCAAATTGTCCAGTTCATGCTCATTCAGCGGCATTAGTCTTGATTGCTAAGTCAGTCGGCGTTTCACCGACCATCTATTTACTTTGCTGAGTTTTACCGAACTTCCCAAGCAAATTTGGACGTTCAAACGGCGGTAAACACCGGGGTCGCCGATATGGTTGGTGATTCACCAATACTTTTCTGGGCTCGCCGAATTTTACAGACTCCAATGCAAGATGGTCTAGAGTCTAACAACAGTCTAGTTCGAAGTCGCCGAACCGTTGGGCGATTTGTTGATTTGACCTGTTGTCCGCCAATCTGCACTTTTCGTTCACTGTCCACACTTTCGTCTGCACAATCAACACACTATTATTTTATCAAAGCAACATAAAGCAATAAATGGGTTTTGGGTTGCCTCCCAAACAATGCCTTAGTTAATGTTGCAGCACAACGCAACAGCGCCTTCAGGCGTCTTCCAAATACACCACTTCAACCAAAGAAATCTCTTAACGATCCCCAAAGTATAGTTTCAAACGTTGACCGTTCACTTTAATTGGAGGTCCTTCCTGATCTTCAACTTCTATGGCACCACTGGTGAACACTCGCGTTACTCTAAAAGGTCCAGACCATTTGGATTAGAGCTTTTCAAGAAAGAGTCTAAGTTAAGAGTTGTATAACAAAACCCAATCTCCTACCTTGAAGTCCCGCTTGAGTATCTGAGCGTCATGCCACTTCTTCATCTTCTCTTTGTAGATGGCTGAACTTTCATATGATCTGAGTCTAAATTCATCCAGTTCGTTCAACTACTCTACCCTCTTCCTTGAAGTTTTTGACTAGTCCAAATTTAAACCTTTCAATGCCCACAATGCTTTGTGTTCTAACTCGACGGGCAAATGACAAGCCTTACCATAATCCAACTGATATGGGGACATACCGATAAGTGTTTTGTAAGCGGTTCGATATGCCCATAGTGCATCGTCGAGTTTTCTTGACCAGTCAGTTCTATTGACATTTACTGTCTTTGCCAAGATGCTTTTGATTTCTCGATTTGACACTTCGACTTGGCCACTTGTTTGGGGATGATATGGGGTTGCTACTTTGTGTTTCACCCCATATTTACTCAGTGTCATTGAAAACCACCTGTTGCAAAAGTGGGACCCCCCATCGCTAATGTTGCTCTCGAAGTGCCCAATCTTGCGAAGATGTAATATTTCAGAAATTGGACAACGCTTTTTCCTTCGTTGTTTGGAAGTGTGATGGCTTCCACCCATTTGGAAACATAATCTACAGCCACCAAGATATATTTATTTCCAAATCAGCTCACAAATGGGCCACGAAATCGATCCCCCATACATGAATAGCTCGACCTCTAAAATAGGAGTGAGAGGTAATTCGTGTCTTTTAGACACTCCGCCTTGCTGCTGACATTGAGGGCATTTCTTCGCAAATTCATGTGCATCCTTGTAGAGAGACGACCAGTAGTATCCACTTTGGAGAACTTTAGCGGCGGTACGGATACCACCATGGTGACCTCCCACTAGAGATGTATGACAAGCATGAAGAATTTCTAACGCTTCTTCTTCCGGAACACACCTCCTAATGACATGGTTAGCACACTCTCGAAACAAGTATGGTTCATCCCAAAAGTACTTTTTAACATCGAACATGAAACTCTTCTGTTGGTAAAAGGTCAACTCATCCGGCATCAGCCCACACACAATGTAATTCGTAAAATGTGCATACCATGGCGTATGTTTGAGAGATATTGCAAACACCTGTTTATCAGGGAAGAAGTCATTTATGTTGACCATAAGCTCAGCATTTGCCCTTACTTCCAACCTTGATAAGTGATCAACCACTTGATTTTCACATCCTTTTCGATCTTTTACCTCAAAATCAAATTCTTGTAATAGTAGCACCCACCTTATCAATCTTGGTTTTGCATCTTTCTTTGCCATCAAGTAACGGAGTGCAGCATGATCATTATGTACGATTACTTTGGTGCCTAGCAAGTATGCCCGGAACTTTTCAAATGCATAGACTACCGCAACCAACTCCTGTTCAGTGACCGTATAATTTTGCTGGGCATTATTAAGAGTCTTGCTTGCGTAATAAATTAGGGGAAATAGTTTGTTGGGCTTTTGCCCCAACACGACTCCCAATACTATAGTGCTAGCATCACACATTAATTCAAAAGATTCGGACCAATTTGGGCTGATGATAATCGTGGTGGACACTAGTTTCTCTTTCAAACACTGAAATGCAGCCATACAAGCATCACTAAAATAGAATTTCACTTCCTTCTCTAAGAGTTTGCATAATTGATGAGTCCACAAATTGGACTCATTAGGGCTTTATTTTGATAGAAATAGTGTCCTCAAATGCTTATTTTGTATTAATATATGATGAACACTCTTAAGTTTTAGGTATTTGAAGTTTTGGTGGAAGCATGGACTCTTAGGCGCAAAAAGGAACAAAAAGGCTGAAAAGAACGAAGAAGCTGAAGCTTGCATATCGCCAATCACACTTGGCGACTCGCCGAAGGGACGCACTCCGCCCTTTGTTCCAATACGCGAAGCCCTGAAGGAGAAGGATAAAAAAGGCGATGAAAGGAGCAGTTGACGCTTCGCCGAATAGTTCTGCGAAGCAGTACTATACCACCTAATGACACAGAGCACGACGACGGTGAAGGCTAGTGCAAGATGGCGACGAACTACACCAAAGGGCATATCCCGAGTTAATCGAGGATTTTGACTAACCTCGTCGAAAGATCCGCCAGCACTATTTTCTGAAGTCTATAAATAATAAAATTGTCATTAATTTTAAAGGAGTCGAACATTAATTTTAATTTTCAGAATAGAATAGTAATTTTTGGATATTTTCTCTCAAGTTTGGAGAGGATTTTGGGAGATTTGAAGAAAGAAGGATTTCATCTTCTCCAAGTTGGAAGTGGGTCTTCTCTATTCTTCTTCCTCTGCTTAAATCAAGGTTTAGTTTCTTATACCCATTTGATTTTAGTATCATTTTAGGTGTATTTTGTTATTTCTTGATGTGTGGCTAAAAACCCCATTCTTGGGGTGTGATTTAGCAAATATGTGTTGATATTGTTGTTGGGTCTTGCTTGCTGATAGGATATATGTATTTTAATGGTGAATTCACCTAGTGGTTGTGGTTTAATTTAATGGGTTTGTAGTTGCAAATACAAAACCACCCATGTGTTTCCAGCTTGCCCGAGAGGGATGTTGCGAAACCAAAACCGCTAGACTGATGGCCTAAGGAGTGGGTCGACATGAGGTTCATCCTAAGAGGGTGAGCCCTAGTCCCATATCCTAACACTCAGCTTGAGTGAGTGAGTGGGGTAAGGCGTAGGCTGGCCTTCATGTGGCAAATGGGTGTCCAAGAGGAACGCATTTGAAATGGGGTAAGTTGCCCGAGAGGGAATTTATTTCAATCTAAAGCTTAGCCTAGTCAATATTATCTTGCAAACTTCCTATCGAAAGCATGTACCCAACGATTTATCTCAACTTGTATTGCGTTCACACCCCAAGAACTCTTCCCCATACTTGATTTTCTTGTTGTTTTTGTTGTTTTTACTACTTGTGACAAAACCCCCAATTGATATTTGACACTTTTCTGTCACCCCCCTTTGATTTATTATGTTTTTAATCGTTAATGTCTTTATCTACGACTAGTTAGAACTAATTTTTTTTTTATCATTTCTCAGAACCACTCCCTTGGGACACGACCCCAACCTTTAGTTGGGTTACTATATTATTGACGATCGTAGAGAGTCGTACCATAGGTTAGTGTCGTTGGTCACAATAAACATCAAAATGGCGCCGCTGTCGGGGAGTGGTGTTATTTGAGAATTCTAAGATTATTAAAATCTTTGTTCTTATTAGTGGTAGTCTACTTACCTAATTTTTAGTTTTGTTTGTGTGCTGTGTGAATATTTCAGAAAGCATGAGTGTTAACGGTAGTAACGGGAGCCAAGTGGGCCATCTGGATGATATTGGCAACCTCAACGATGTCCATGAGCCCAACATCAATGATCCATATCTCATGGGAGGTGTTGGAGCCATCCGTCTACCTCCAGCAGAGGGAAATGTGGTGTTCCACATAACAAGCACCATATTGCAAATTTTGCAACTAAAGGGACTCTTCCGTGGATTAGCTCATGAGGACCCACATGAGCATCTTCGAAACTTCGTAGATGTGTGTGGACCTTTCTCATTCAAGAACATCTCTCAGGAATCAATTCAATTAAGACTATTCCCTTTCTCATTGATAGGGGAGGTGTGCAAGTGGCTAGCTGAGTTTCCACGTAACTCGATCACTTCGTGGGAGGAGTTGGTCACCACATTTAATGCGCAATTTTTCCCTCCCTCGAAGATGATGACTATTCGGGATAGCATCCAAAGCTTTAAGCGTCTGAATGGAGAGCCTCTGCACGAAACTTGGCTTCGGTTTAAGAAATTGGTGCTACAATGCCCAACCCATGGTTTACCTGATAATGTGCTCATTCAATACTTCTACCGGAGTCTAGACTCGGTAAACAAAGGTGTAGCTGATCAACTCTCGCCCGGAGGCCTAATGTAGCAACCATATGCAACAACAACTCAACTTCTCGATGGGATGACAACCATCAACAGGGCGTGGTACACTCGCGAATACTAGATCTTGTTGGTCACATTTAAGCTATCTAAGGAACATGTTGAAAAATATAATGAGAGAGACCAAAATATGGCCAAGATCATGATGAAACTTGACAGTTTATCCATAAATGTCATGGGAGCTGGTCCCCGTGGTGTCAAAGCTATGGGAGTCGGGGGTGCGAATCCTGAGGAGATGAAGTTTGAAGCCATGTATGTTGAGGAAGTAAATTTTCTGGCTAACCAAGACAGGGGCTATCGTCCAAACTACCCAAGGCAGGGGCTATTGTCCAAACTACCCAAGGCAGGGTGGTAATCAAGGATGGGTTAGAGACGACGGCTGGAAGGATCGAGATCGTGAATGGAGGGACCGTAATCCACATTGGAAGGATGGGGAGAAGGATAGATATATGCCCCTCAATGAGCGTAAGAAGCCCAAGGATTCAAAGTCCGAGGATATGCTCTCGCGTATCCTAAACAAAGTTGAAGGGTCAGACAAAATGCTGAAAGGTATGACAGAAGACGTCTGTACCCTTAGCCAGACTGTCACCTCTCATTCGGTTTCGATCAAGCAGTTAGAAACCCAAATGGGTCATATCTCATCTCATCTCAATCCGAGACAACAAGAGGGTTTGCCTAGTGATACTATGGCTAACCCCAAGAGTGAGGTCTGAAGATGGACTTGCGTCGTGCCACGACGTTAACTAAGGCGCTGTTTGGGAGGCAACCCAAAACCCTTTTAGTAATTCCTAATTACTAGTAGAATAATGGTGTGTTGATTGTACAGGTTAAAGTAAGGGAGTTGATTGAAATAACATATGGAGGAAAGAAACATGTCCAGTTGGCGGATCACCAACAAGATCGGCGAACACGATTGTTTCTGCCGTCTGACTCAAGGCACTATCAGCTTGGATCCTGTGAAACTCGATGGTTTGAAGAAAATTAGTGGCGTATCGCCGACCATATCGGCGATCTCGATGAATACCGTCGATTGGAATCCTCACATTAGCTGCAGATCCTATTGTAGTTGGCGAAGAAACTAGACACTTGGCGCTTCGTCGAGTGAATGGGCTAATTCACTAACATCACTGAATGGGCGGAAACTGGATGATTTTTACAAGCTACAGGTTTAAAAGTTCCATTTCATTCACTCTCCCTCATTGCTTCATCCTATCAAACTCACAGCCGCATTCTAGCATTTTATTTCTTGCACTTCTAGAGTATTTTAAGTGTTGGATTGTGCTCGGATTTGGATCGCATTGCCGCCTAGCACATCAGTACTATCTAAATCGGCACCAAATGTTAGTAATAGAACCCCTCAGTTATTTTATCAAAATTTGTACTCATTCACATAATGATTGATAGGATAAAATATATGCTGAGTCTCTAAGATACTGGGATTGCATATATTATCCATTATGATCTGGTATTTTCTGCATGATTCAAGGGACTCCCACTTAGGTATGCTTTGAGCTGAATTGTTACGCGGTGGGAATAGAAGTTTGTACGGGTCTCCGTTGAAATTGAATTATATAAGCTCATGTTGCATTATCTTGGGTTGCAGGGTGAAATTTGAAAGGCTAGGTTGAAAATAGACACATTGAGCTGATCGGCGAGATGAACAAAATCCATCGAATTGCTCGGTGGTTCGCCTAACGTCCCCATTTCGCCTTTAACTGAATACTTTATGTATTGATTAATCTGTGAGTTTCAACGGTAAGTTTAATTCGCATAATGCACTCGGCGACTCACCGAAAGATCCCTTGTTCACCCTTTGTCTGCGCCCTTGTATCATTTGTACATCATTTTCAACAGATTAGCCTAACAGGACAAGCACCTCACCAACTAGCTTTGCTAAGCGATTCCACACTAAGAAACACCCTTTTTCTCCTGTTTGAATTACTATCTAACTTATCCTCGAAGTCTTTGCAGAAATGGCTAGACCAAAAGTCGCAAGGAGAAATGATCCACCCAGGCACATAAGAGCACGAGAGTTTTAAAAAAATGAAAAGAAAGTAGAGCTAGCCAGACAAACGAAATATACCAAGGAAGCTAGGGCAAATAGACGAATTCCCATCGACCCTAATGTGCCTCCATGGGCTTGAAGTTTCGCTAATGCAATACGGGCCTTTGAAGCAGCTCATGAGATAGACCAGATGATTGCAGCTAATCTTGCTGCAGAAGCCAAGGCAAAGGAAAAAAATGAGAACCAAAACAACAGTACTCTAGAGACCATTGGTTTACCTCAGGGAGATGCATCGGGCACTGATTCCCTAACAAATAGAGAGACTACATAGACATGATCCTTCTTTACCTCTTTCTATGTCTTATCTTTCTTTACTTTGCCTTTTGGATTCTATATTAATTGCATTTGAGGAGAAACACTTTTATTTGTAGTGGGCTGAGGTTCACCTTTTCTGTGCTATTTGTGATTTGTGTTTTGTATATATATGGGCTGTTCTATTTAAAATTGTGTTTACACTACATTTTGTGGATGTTTAAGCTTATGGCTCCTTTTATTTTAAATTGCAAAACGATTTTGACCCTTATGAAAAATTATTATTATTTTTCAAAAATTTTCGCCACCACTTGTGTTGAAAGTGACTGTTCTCATACAAATTTAAGTCTTTGTTTCGATCAATACCGATGACTTGAATAGTGCTCTCAATTGAATGAACATGAACGTGCGGCTGCGACGAGACCACATGAAGTTGCATAGACAATATGTGAACTCTTTGCATCTCGTTGTGATTAGCCATTTATCGAATTGATTCTCTTGTAATGACCATTGCACACTAGTGAAAGTGTGTAGTCTTGTTTACTTTAATTGTCGATGCCTTGTGTGATTAGCTTGCTTTGAACCATGCATGAATAAACCTAAAATTTGCCCTGTTAGTCTGATTGATTTAGAAAGGTGTCCTCTTGAAATGATCTTAGGCAACTTTAAAGAGTGTGAGCCAAATTTGACATATACCTCTTTTGTGGCCTACCCGTGAGTGTGTGAAACTCTTTTGAACAGCCTTTTAGTCTTACCTTTCTTTGGAAGAACACCCTAGGCCTTACTTGACCCACTACCTATAATCCTTTTGATTTGTGGTTTAGCAAATAGCCAACTTAGGCCTAAGTTGGGGGTGTGGTGAAAAAGGAAAAGGAGAAGTCAAGAAGTGCAAGAAAAGTCCCCCTTAACCCATGGTGTTACAGAACGATGGAGACAAAAAAAATAGTGGAATAAAGTACAAAAGAAATTGGGTTTCCAAGCAATCCATGGAGGTGAATAAAAAGATGACTTAGAAGCACTAGAAAAAAGAATTGATAAATGAAAAGAAGGGAATGCCTTGAGAGTACCACATCTCACAAGGAAGAAGTCACTGAGCCTAAATGACCATACCTATGCAATCATCCCCATTACAAGCCTTAGAAAGACCTTTTTGATCTTGAGTAAACCAAATCAAAAGTCGATTGGAAAATAAGGGCAAACCTATGTGTGAAAACATGCATTGTGTTCCTCGTTTTTTAGTGTGAGCGTTGCATCTGATTCATGGTCTTGAATTGATTAACCTCTGTGTGTAAATATGGAATTATCTTTTATGTGTGGGCATTGAGATACTTTTTGTTGAGCTTGTACTTGCACAAGTAACAAGTATTGCGAGCATGAGAATCTTTGGTAATGGTGTGTCACAACTTGAATCTTTGAGTACACAATTGATCCTTGCATAAGCAAAATTGAGTCTTGTTGTGTGAGCAAAATTGAGTCTTGTTGTGTGCATTCATGATTGAGTCTTGTGTAGCACTATTTGAGACACCCTTTTTGAACGACTGAACTTAAGTTTGCTTGAGGAGAAGCAAAAGTTTAAGTTGGGGGTGTTAATGAGTCCACAAATTGGACTCATTTAGGGGTTGATAGAAATAGTGTCCTCAAATGCTTATTTTGTCTCAATATCTGATGAAAACTCTTAAGTTTCAGGTATTTGAAGTTTTGGTGGAAGCATGGACACTTAGGCACAAAGAGGAACAAAAAGGCTGAAAATATCGAAGAAGCTGAAGCCTGCGTATCGTCAAGCACACTTGGCGACTCGCCAAAGGGACGCACTCCGCCCTTTCCTAGTACGCGAAGCCCTAAAAGAGAAGGATAAAAAAGGCGATGAAAGGAGCAGTCGGCGCTTTGCCGAATAGTTCCGTGAAGCAGTACTATACCACCTAATGACACAAAGTACGACGACGCTGAAGGCTAGTGCAAGACGGCAATGAACTACACCAAAGGGCGAATCGCCGAGTTAATTGGCAATTTCAACTAACCTCGTCGAAAGATACGCCAACACTATTTTCTGAAGTCTATAAAAACTAAACTTGTTATTAACTTTTAAGGAGTCGAACATTAATTTTAATTTCTAGAATAGAATAGTACTTTTTGGATTGTTTCTCTCAAGTTTGGTGAGGGTTTTGGGAGACTTGAAGAAAGAAGGATTTCATCTTCCCCAAGTTGGAAGTGGGTCTTCTCCATTCTTCTTCCTTTTCTTAAATCAAGGTTTAATTTCTTATACCCATTTGATTTTAGTATCATTTTAGGTGTATTTTATTATTTCTTGATGTGTGGCTAAAACCCCCCATTCTTGGGGTGTGATTTAGCAAATATGTGTTGATATTGTTATTGGGTCTTGCTTGCTGATAGGATATATGTATTTTAATGGTGATTTCACCTAGTGGTTATGGTTTAATTTAATGGGTTTGTAGTTGCAATTACAAAATCACCCATGTGTTTTTGGCTTGCCCGAGAGGGAGGTAGCGAAACCAAGACCGCTAGACTGATGGCCTAAGGAGTGGATCGACATGAGGTTTAGCCAAAGATGGAGAGCCCTAGTCCCATATCCTAACACTTAGCTCGAGAGAGTGAGTGGGGTAAGGCGTAGGCTGGCCTTGATGCGGCAAATGGGTGTCCGAGAGGAACACATTTGAAACGGGGTAAGTTGCCCGAGAGGGAACTTATTTCTTTCTAAAGCTTAGCCTAGTCACTATTATCTAGCAAAATTCCTATCGAAAGCATGTACCCAACGATTTATCTCAACTTGTATTGCGGTCACACCCTAAGAACTCTTCCCCATACTTGATTTTCTTGTTATTTTTGTTGTTTTTACTACTTGTGACAAAACCCCCAATTGATATTTGACACTTTTGTGTCACACCCTTTGATTTATTATGTTTTTAATCGCTAATGTCTTTAGCTACGACTAGTTAGAACTAAATTTTATTTTTCCATCAATTCTCAAAACCACTCCCTTGGGACATGACCCCAACCTTTAGTTGGGTTACTATATTATCGACTAGCGTAGACACTCGTACCGTAGGTTAGTGTCGTTGGTCAAGATAAGCATCAATAATGGATGTGCAACTTCGAGAAGTCTTTAATGAACCTTCGGTAGAACCCTGCATTCCCCAAGAAACTGCGAACACCCTTCACTGAAATCGGTGGGGGTAATTTCTGAATGACCTCAATTTTCACCTTTTCAACTTCCATCCCCTTTTGCGACACCTTGTGCCCAATAACGATACCTTCTTTCACCATAAAGTGATTCCCAATTCAGAACCAGATTCGTTTCCACGTATCTTTGGAGTACCTGCCCTAGGTGTGTCAAGCATTCTTCAAATGTATCCCCTACAACTGAGAAGTCGTCCATGAATACCTCCATAGAGTCTTTGACCATGTCCGCGAAAATAGACAACATGCAATGCTGAAATGTTGCTGGGGCATTACATAGCCCGAATGGCATCCTTTTGAATGCAAATGTTCCATAAGGATAGTAAAAGTGGTTTTCTCATGGTCTTTCGACGCAATAGAGATTTGATTTTCCGTTGATGCTCCACACTAGGTTTACATTCACTAACGAGCCGAATCTTGTGAGTACAGATGCCAGGAGGAATTCCTACTATATAAGTTATTGTCCATCCAATAGCTTTTATATGCTTCCGCAATACTTCAATGAGCAATTTCACCTGCTTTTCAAGCATTGGTAAAGTATTATTGGCTCCTAATAAGGCATATTTAAGATGAGAGGGTAGGGCTTTTAACTCCAGATTCTGTGGTTCTTCTGTTGATGGCTTTGTAGGAAGGCTTTCTCTATTTTTCAGGTCGATATCCAACTTGATTAGATTTCATGAATATACTCCTAACCCCGATAAGGCAGCTACCACTTCCTCATAGCCTTGAACTTCAGATGCATCATAATTTGCAAGTACAGATTCCATTTGTTCATTCTTTCGCATTAAATGGCTCACACTTGCCACTGCCTCATCTATAACATCCTCAGTAAACACCACATGGATATTACTTGGTTACTTCATGGATTTACAGATATTGAAGTTCACCTCATCATCGTTCACACAAAACTTTAATTTCCCGCTTTCGACATCCACCAATGCTCTCCCGGTAGCTAAGAATAGCCTTCCCAAAATAATGGGGATTTCAACATCGATCTCACAATCTAGAATCACAAAATCAGCTGGAAAGATGAACCGATCCACTCTTACCAATATGTCATAGAGTATCCCCACTGGGTGCTTGATTGATTGATCAGCCATAAGGAGTCTCATTGTGGTTGCCTTTGGTTCACCCAAACCAAGTTGCTTGTATATTGCATAGGGCATCAAGTTAATGCTTACTCCTAAATCACACAAAGCTTTAGCAAATTGGAGCATGCCAATTGTGCACGGGATTGTGAATTCCCCAAGATCTTCTCTCTTAGTGATTGACTCATTTTTTCATAATTGCAGTGCAATTATGAGGCACCTCAATCATTTCATAGTCCAAGCTCTTTTTCTTTGTAACCAGCTCTTTCATGAATTTGGCGTATCCTGACATTTCCAACAATGCTTCCACCAGAGGAAGGTTAATTGATAAGTTCTTGTATACTGACAAATTTTTTTTTGAACTTCTCATCTTTATTCTTCTTTTTCAAACGTTGGGGAAATGGTGGAGGTATCTTGGGTAAATGGTGCATAACTTTTGGAACTTGCATTTGTTGCTCCGCTTCCTCCTGTAGTTTTTTTGTAAGGTTTTGTCGGATAGGTAATTCTTGTTCCTCCACACCTTGACTCTCTTCATGATTTTGAGGATCCTCATCTTCCATCACATTTCCTATTGCGACCTTGTCGCTACAAGTAATTACATCCATTTCTCTTTCAATATCTTCCATCAGTGTTTTGGACGTTAATTGAGCTGATAACAGACTCAACTTACCTTCCAGTATTTTGATGGCATGAGCATGAGAATTCACTTTACTATTCAATGATGAAAAGTCATCTTTCATCCCTTTTAGAAAATCCTCAGATCCCTCAACTTTATCGTGTCTGCGCGACAACAAATTGTTTACCCGAGGACTACTTGCACTCCCTTTAGATATCGGGCTTTCACTCAAGTGAGTATGGTCCTCTTCATGATCATCTTGCTCAGCCTAATCTTGCCAATATCTCCTTGGTTCTTCACCCCTATAATAGTTCCAACCTTGATTTCCACTCCGCTATTGATAGCGCGGGTGGAAACCCTCCTCATATCTTCTGGAGTTCCAACCTTGATTCTCCCCTGATCTTGAGTAACCGGAAGAAGAACCCTCCTCAACTCAAAACACTCCATGTGTCCCCTTCATATGTTTTTGTAGAAGTTCCATTTGAGACAACATCTTTTTGATGTTTTCATCCCTTTCTCTTTCTTTATTGATTTGTTCTTGTGTTAATCGAAAGCACAGTGGGGAAACTTGATCATCCTTGGTGTACCATTCCTGGTTTACTTTAGTCATACCATCTAGGAGAAATGAGGCTACTTCAAATGATTGTAACATTATTCCTCCTTGTACCAATTGATCAGCTATCACTTTATTAACCGAGTCTAGACTACGGTAAAAGTATTGGAGTAACAATTCACCTGGCAATCCTTGTGTTGGGCATTTACGCAAAAATCTCTTGAACCTCGTCTATGATTCATAAAGTGGTTCACCTTCATTTTACTTGAAATTCTGTATGTCGTCTCTCAGTTTCATCAATCTTGATGGAGGGAAGAATCTTTCGTGAAATGCCATAACCAACTCCTTCCATGATTTGATGGAGTTGTTTGGAAGCTCAACCATCCATTTAGTAGCTCCCTCGGTCAATGATAATGGAAATAAGCGAAGCCGTATGGATTCTTGAGATAGATTCTTGAACGATAAAGGGGTGAACACTTCCATAAAGCTTCGTATATGTTCGTGCAGATCTTCATGCTCTAACCCTCCAAATAAACCTCTTGAATGTATGAGTTGGAGTGTTGCACTAGTAACTTCGAACGTTGCATTTTCGTCGGCTTGTGGCATGCAAATTGCACCCATCCCACTCACGTGGGCAAGATTGTAAACACTATTAACATCATCGATGTCGTCTCGATGAAAAGCATCACTAGCTGGGTGGCCCGCTTGGCAGCTATTCTCCCCATTTGCACTCATATGTCCTATTGTGACACACAAATACTCAAAGCAAAACTGAAGATTAAGTGAGTAAACTGCAACTAAGAAGAACAAAATTTTGCTAATCTAAAAATTCTCAAATAACACCACTCCCCGACAGCGGCGCCATTTTGATGTTTGCGTAATCAAGACTAACTTCCGATGCAAGTGTCTACGATTGTACAACAGTTTAGTAGCCCAACCAAGGGTTAGGATCGTTCTAAGAGAGTGGTTTTGAGAATTTATAAAAAAATAAAATTTCGTTCTAACTAGTCGTAGCTAAAGACATTAACGAGTAAAAACATTGTAAATTAAAGGGGGGACACAAGAGTGTCAATTAACAATGGGGGGATTTTTGTCACTAGTAAGTAAAAACAACAAAATAAACAAGGGTTTCTAAATAATGAGAGGGAATCCTTGGGATATGACGGGAATACAGGTAAATCTAGATTGTTGGGTACATGCTTTCGATAGAAGATTCATAGAATAATTGTGACTAGGCCAGACTTTAAGGGGGATAAGCTCTCTCTCGAGCAACTTGCCCCGTTTCAAATGCGTTCCTCTTGGACACCCATTTGCCGCATGAAGACCAGCCTATGCCTTAACCCACTCACTCTCTCGAGCTGAGTGTGTGGACATGGGACTAGGGTTCACTCTCCAGAGCTGAACCTCATGTCGACCCACTCACACTGGCCATCAATCTAGTGGTCTTAGTTTTACGACCTCTCTCTCGCAAGCCGAAAACACATAAATAAACTTGTATTTGCAACTACAAATTCATTAAACTCATCCATAACCACTAAATGAAATCACATTTAAACTACGAATATACTATCAACAAGCAAGACCCAACAATTATCTTAACCCATATTCGCTAAATCACACCCCTAGAATTGGGGTTTTTAGCCACACATCAAGAGATAGAAATTTATACCTAAATGAGCTTGCATTCAAATGGGTATGAAGATTTAAGTCTTGTTACAGGCCAAGAATGAAGAATCTAAGAGACCCAAGTCCAAATCCTTGGAAATGAAACCCTCTTCTTCTTCAAGTCTTCCAAAATCCTCTCAAACTTAGAGCAAAAATATCAAAAAGTACTATTATCTAAGTGAAAATTATAATAATTGTTCCCCACTAAAACTACAAACTCTAACTAATATTTATAGTTATCACAGATTTGTGTTGTAGCGGATCATTCGGCATCATTAGTTGGAATCGCCGATCAACTCGGCGATTTGCCCTTTGGTGTAATTCATCGCCGTCTTGTACCAGCCTTCAGCATCATCGTGCTTTGGGTTATTGGGCGGCATGGTACTGCTTCGCGGAACTACTCGGCGATGCGCCGACTGCTCTCTTTTTCCATCGACTTGATCCTTTTCTTTAGGGCTCATCACACTGGAACAAAAGGCAAAGTAAGACCCTTCGATGACTCGCCAAGTGGACTTGGCAATCCTCAGGCCTTCATTTCTTCGTTCTTTTCAGCTCTTTTAGTTCCTTTTTGCAACGTAGTGTCCATGCTCTCCTTAAAACTTCAAATACCTGAAACTTAAGGGTTTTCATTAGATATTGAGATAAAATAAGCATTTGAGGACACAATTTCTATTAAAATATAGCCCTGAATGAGTCCAATTTTTGGACTCATCAGCTTTTCAAATGTTGGCCCAAGTCATGGACGATTCAAGCTCAAGCTTTGACTACTCAAGTTTAAGCGGTGACGACTCAGGCCAATAGAAATATTGGGACTCATGTGAACCTTAATATGAATTTCGCGGCCTTTAGATTGAGGGATTTTGCAAGAATGAACCCTCCCGAGTTTCTTGGTTCCAAAGTGGGTGAGGATCCTCAAGAATTTGTGGAGGAGATTTATAAAATACTTGATGCCATGGGGGTGACTTCGGTAGAGAAAGCGGAGTTAGCCGCTTACCAATTGAAGAGTGTGGCTCAATTTTTGTATACTCAATGGAAGAGAAATAGGTTGGTAGGAGCGGGTCCCATAGAGTGGGAAGTGTTTAAATTGGCATTCCTTTATAGATTCTTTCTCTGAGAGTTGAGGGAAGCTAAGGTGGAAGAATTCATTAACCTTAGGCAAGGTAGCATGGGTGTTAAAGAGTATGCCTTGAAATTCACCCAACTATCCAAATATGCTCCATCTATGGTGGAAGATCCGAGGGATGAGATGCGTAGGTTTTTGATCGGTGTGTCCGACTTGGTTGAAGAAGAATGTCGTATGACAATGATCCATCATGACATGTATATCTCAAGGCTCATGGTATATGCTCAATAAATTGAGGAGTCAAAACTCAAGATAAGGAATCGAGAGGTGAAAAGAGCTATAACCGGTGATGGGAATTTCTCCGATGCTAATTCCGATGGACCAGGTCGACAAAGAATCAAACAAAGGTTTTCCAAGCAAGACTCTTCTAGTGCTCCAAGGTTCGACAAGGATAGGGTTCCAACCCTAAACCTCAAGGAGGAAATAGTGGTGGTTTTTATGTTGCTAGGTCCAATTGTGCAAATGTGGTAGAAAACATGATGGAAAATGCCTAGTTGTCTCAAATGGGTGATATGATTGTGGAAAAAGTGGACACAAGATGAGATATTGTCCAACACTTGCGGCCAGAGCAAAAGAGGGCAAGCAAGCTCCTCCAAGCGGTTCAAACTCCAATGCCCAAAAGCAAAACCGCTTTTATGATCTTCGATCTCGAGATGACCAAGAGAGTTCCCCAGATGTGGTGACCGGTATGTTTAAAGTCTTTTCTATAGATGTGTATGCCTTGTTAGATCCCGATGCTACTTTGTCCTTTGTGACACCTTTTGTGGCCATGAAGTTTGAAATACTTCTCGAAGTGTTAGTAGAACCTTTTTTGGTCTCTACCCTGGATTGTGACTCGGTTGTGGCTAAAAGATTCTTTAGAAGTTATCCCATTTCCTTGTCCCATAAAGTTACCTTGGTGGATTTGGTAGAGTTAGACATGTTAGACTTTGATGTGATTTTGGGTATGGATTAGTTGCATGCATGTTATGCCTCTATAGATTGTAGGACTCGGGTGGTTAAATTCCATTTTCCAAATGAGCCTATTTTAGAGTGGAAGGAGGGAAATTCTATCCCTAGAGGTCAATTTGTTTCTTGCCTTAAAGCTAGGAAAATGATCTCCAAAGGGTGCATTTACCATCTAGTTAGGTTAATGGATATTGAGTCCAAAATCCCTTCTCTAGAGTCGGTTCCGGTAGTGAATGAGTTCCCAGAAATTTTCCCCGATGATTTGCCTGGTATTCCTCCCGAGCGGGAAATAGAGTTTGGTATTGAACTTTTATTGGATACACAACCTATCACCATTCCTCATTATAGAATGGATCTGGCCGAATTAAAAGAGTTGAAAGAGCAACTAAGGGATTTATTTGACAAGGGCTTTATCCAATCGAGTATCACTCCATGGGGTGCTCTTGTGTTGTTTGCTAGAAAGAAGGATGGGTCTCTTAGAATGTGCATCGACTATCGTCAATTGATCAAAGTGACCATTAAGAATAAGTATCCCCTTCTGAGAATGGATGACTTGTTTGATCAACTTCAAGGGGCTAGCTATTTCTTCAAAATTGACATTCATTTGGGTTATCACCAATTGAGGGTGAGAGGGGTTGATATTCCCAAGATGACCTTTAGGACCCGGTATGGTCACTATGAATTTGTTGTTATGTCATTTGGGTTGACAAATGCCCCGGCGGCATTTATGGATTTGATGAATAGAGTATTTAGGCAATACCTAGACATGTTTGTGATTGTGTTTATAGATGATATTTTGATCTACTCAAGGAGTGAAAATGATCATGTGGACCATTTGAGAATTATATTGCAAATTCTTAAGCACCAACAATTTTTTGCAAAATTTAGCAAGTGTGAATTTTGGTGAAGGTCCATAGCTTTCCTTGGTCATGTTGTGTCAAGTGAGGGTATTGAGGTAGATACAAAGAAGATGGATGCGGTCAAGAGTTGGCCTAGTCCTCTAACTCCTTCCGACATTAGAAGCTTTTTGGGTTTGGTCGGTTACTATCGGAGGTTTGTTGAGGGGTTTTCCTCTATTGCTTCTCCGTTGACGACTTTGACTCAAAAGAAGGCTAAGTTTGAGTGGTCGAAAGCTTGTGAGAAAAGTTTCCAAGAGTTGAAGGATAAGCTTACTTCCGCTCCGATGTTAACCCTACCGGAGGGTACAAATGGTTTTGTTGTATATTGTGACACCTCTAGAGTGGGGTTGGGATGTGTCCTCATGCAAAACAGTAAAGTGATTGCCTACGCTTCAAGGCAACTTAAAGTGCATGAGAAGAATTATCCTACCCATGATCTTGAATTAGTGGCGGTAGTATTTGCCTTGAAAATATGGAGACATTACTTGTATGGGGTCCATGTGGATGTTTTCATCGATCACAAGATTCTTCAATATGTGTTTAGTAAAAAAGACTTGAATCTTCGACAAAGAAGGTGGTTAGAACTTTTGAAGGATTATGACATGAGTGTCTCTACCACCCCGGCAAAGCTAATGTTATAGCGGATGCACTTAGTAGATTATCCATGTGTAGTGTGGCTCATATAGCGGATGAAAAGAAAGAATTAGTTCGTGAGGTGCATAGATTGGCCCGACTAGTTGTCCAACTAGTGGATTCCACCAAGGGTGGTGTCATGGTTCATAATGGGTCCGAATCGTCCTTTGTGATGGATGTGAAGGCTAAGCAAAGCCTTGATCCTATATTGGTTGAGTTGAAAGAGTCGGTACTCAGGAAGTCCGTTGAGGCTTTTTCCTAAGGGGGATATGGGGTGCTTAGGTACAAAGGTCGATTATGTGTTCCGAATGTTGATGGTTTAAGGGGACAAATTTTAGGGGAGGTTCATAGTTCTCGATATTCTATTCATCTGGGATCCACCAAGATGTACCGTGATGTACGAGAAGTCTATTGGTGGAATGCTATGAAGAGAGATATTGCGGGATTTGTAGCCAAATGTCCTAATTGTCAACAAGTTAAGGTTGAGTATCAAAGGTCAGGAGGCTTGTCACAAAATATTTCTATTCCCACTTGGAAGTGGGAAGATGTGAATATGGACTTTATTGTGGGTTTGCCTCGTACTCGAAGGCAATATGATTCTATTTGGGTCATTATAGATAGGATGACAAAATCAGCCCACTTTATTCCCGTTAAGGTTTCTCATTCGGCGGAAGACTATGCTAAGTTGTATATAAGTGAGATAGTGAAGTTGCATGGGGTTCCTTTATTTATTATTTTGGATCGGGGAACTCAATTTACTTCACAGTTTTGGAAGTCATTCCAAAAAAGGCTTAGTACTAAGGTGAAGCTTAGCACAACTTTTCACCCTCAAATGGATGGACAAGTGAAACACACCATTAAGACTTTAGAGGACATGTTGAGGGCATGCCTTATATATTTCAAGGGTAATTGGGATAACCACTTGCCATTAATAGAGTTTGCCTACAATAATAGTCACCACTCAAGTATCGGTATGGCTCCTTTTGAAGCCTTGTATGGTAGGAGATGTAGGTCTCCAGTTGGTTGATTTGAAGTAAGTGATATTTCTCTTATTGGTCCCGAATCAATTTATGAAGCTATTGAGAAAGTTCGACTCATTAGAGAGAGGTTGAGAACGACTCAAAGTAGACAAAAGTCTTATGCCGATGTGAGAAAAAGGGATCTAGAATTTGATGTTAATGATTGGGTCTATTTGAAAATCTCACCCATGAAGGGTGTGATGAGGTTTGGCAAGAAAGGGAAACTTAGTCCTCGGTATGTAGGCCCATATCAAATTTTAAAGCGTATTGGTAAATTTGCCTATGAGTTAGATTTGCCGAATGAGTTGGCCCCGGTTCACCCGGTATTTCATGTTTCTATGCTTAAGCAGTGTATTGGAGATCCGATATCCATTATTCCCTTAGAAGGGTTGGGAGTTGACGAAAGCCTTTCCTATGAAGAGGTTCCGGTAGAGATCCTAGACCGGCAAGTCAAGAGATTGAGAAACAAGGAAATAGTTTCCATGAAGGTTTTATAGAGAAATCATTTAGTTGAGGGTGCTACTTGGGAGGCCGAGGCTGATATGAAGTCCTGATATCCTCATCTTTTTCCTTCTACTCCTATTCAAGCTTGAGGTAATTAGTTTCTCTTGAGTTTTAGTGTTTTGGAAGTCATGTGTATTGTATGAGCTTTTCCATGATTTTCGTATGTTATGTTGTTGATGAAATTCATGTTTAGTAAGAAAATGTGTTTTCATGATTTATGTTCCTCATGTTGTTGTACATTTAGTATGAGTTGCCTATTTGACTTCATGAGATGAGTTGATGAACATGCTTTAGTATGCTTTTGAGAGTTATTGCATATGGGCTCCATGATATTGTGTTGAACATGATTTTTAGTTGGAGAAGGTAGTTCCTCCTATGATTATGAGAAATGTTTAGTTTCATTCATAATGGGTTGATAGATGTAGTTCCTACTTCCTTGTATTGCATTGATTATGTTTTGAGATAGAGTTGATGTTTCCTCCTTTGAGTTGTGCATTATTTTGATGTTTCATGCATGATGGGCTGCTAGTCTTGAGTCTTTACTTTCGTAAGGTGTCTAGATCGTAATTCGAGGACGAATGTTCACAAGGGAGAGATAATGTAACACTCCAAAAATTAGTAGGCTAAAACTAGAGCTAAGTGTGTGAGAATTAGAGTAATGGAGGTGACCTAAGGCCAATGGCAAAATGGGAAAGGGCCAAGGCTGCCCAAGCCTTGCCAGGGCACTGCCCCACCTCCACGAGGGCCTTCATGACCCGTGGTGGCCACTATGCCTCATGGTGCCACCCGTGGAGGGCTAGGCAGTAGCCTCCCCAAAGGCTGCCCAAGAGTGCGCCTCTTCACGAGCAACTTCACGACTTGTGATGAAGACCACGACGCGTGGGAAGGCTCGGGGAAGGGAGTTAGAGGTGTGAGGGAGTTGAAGAAAAGTGGTTTAGCCATTACCTCAAGGTCCATGAGAGGGACCACGGTTCGTGGCCTTGACCACGACTAGTGGAGCCCTTCGTGGAGTTGCCTTGGGCGTGTAAGCTAAAGGCACAATCTGCCTAGCTACTGCCTCAAGTCCACGAGTGGGACCACGACTCGTGGTACCTGGGCAACTCACTTAAAGTGAGGGTTATTTTGGTATTTCCTTTTTAAGTCCAATTAAAGTGAAGTCGTTTTGGGTAAGTTTGGGGTCACTATATAAGTCATGTTTAAGCCAAATACACCAAAACTAAGTAATATTTTCACAACACCCAAATCAAAACCCCAAAAGTTTATCTTCTCTCAAAATTTCTGTTTCTAGAACTCAAGGAAGAAGAAGATGAAGGTTGAAGCTAGGGATTGAAGAAACAAGGCTTTTTCACTCAATTTATTTGGAGAATCATAACTAAGGTATGGTATTCCTTCATCCATGGAGTCCCTCCAAACTCAATTCCAAAGATAGTGATTTCCACAAAAGTTAGGGTTTTACTCCAAGTCATGGATTCTTTTTAAAAAATGATTCTATTGGTGTAATTACTTGATATTATTATTGAATTGATGATTTATTATAGTTTTATGATGAAATTCCCCAAGAATCCATGAGATTCCCATATTCCCAATTATTGACCTTGTGATGTGGGTGAATTGTAGAAAGAAGAGTATTATGAGATTGTGCTTATAGTAATGGTAGTAATTGAATCATATTATTATCCATGTCTAATGTAGTAATTCTAGATGTGTTGATTGAATGTAATCTATGGTCCTTTAAAAGCAAAGCATGAGAATTATGCATGATTATGAGGTTTATGTATATGCTTGTAGAACACTTTGAGAATAAAGTGAATATGATTATGATCTAGTTGTTGTATTGTTGGATGATTATCCTCATGTACACACTTATGCATGAATATGATATGATGTGAAAGGCTTGTCTCATATAGTGATTCTAAGGTTGGAAGACTAGTCTCACCTATCGAATCTATGAGCTTTAATATGAGTTATGTTGGATTGATTGTCAAGACATTCTTCCATACGTATGAACTTAAGTCAAAGACTTAATTGAACTCAATGGGAATTATTCTTAGTACCGAGTGGATATTGACAATGAGATGGAAGCTCCTCTGTTAGTAAAGGGTGGGTTTCTAGAACAGGTCTCATGAGATGGAAGCTGCTCCGCTAGTAGAGGGCGGGTTTATAGAAGCAATCTCCTTATCCCATAAACTATGTGCCCACATAGGTCTTTATCTAGTGGATCCACCTAAGCTAAGAGTATGGTTCTACCTTAGGCAAGTAGGACAACTCTTTTTCATTATGGGGTAGACACTAGATTCCATGTTAAGCTCACATGGTCTATGTCGGTTAAGGCTAATCCCTTTATGATAGTATGGACAAGAATATGAATATGAACTATAGCTACTCAAGAGGTTTTACTTAGTATGGGTGGGATTATGGGATCTTATTCATACATTGCATTAGTATGCTTTGATGGTACTTATGGTACGCTTCCATTATGATGTGATGGTCTATATGTGTTGAATATGCTTATGACTTATGCTTCTCCATTGTCTTTAAAAGGATGCTTGAACTTAGTAAATTGCATGCATTCAACTAAAATGTACATTTTAGAATGTTTTCATGATTTTATGCATGGCTATTATACTTAGTTCATTTTTGTACTAACCCATATTTTTCTACATTTTCCACAAGTGTAGGGTCCGATGTTTGAGGTGATCTTCATTTGGTCATAGCTTGGATCGACTATTCTCCTAGCCTATGGTGAGTCCTCATGATTCGAGGATGGATGATTCATTTGTAATTCCCTTCTAGCATTTCATTTTTGGACTTTGTTGTAAGGGCTATGTCCTTATTTTGATTCAAGGATTGTAATAGATAGCTACATTGAGACAAGTCTAGACTTTCACTTTCTTTTATAAAAGTCTTCGATTGTATGGATAAAGTTAAAAATTTCCGCATCATTTCTATTTACTTTATGTTATGATATGCTAAGTGGCTTGTGTTAGGCCTTTCGGGGTCTAGTACGCCATGTTACATCTAGGGTGTACCCCTGGGTCGTGACATCCATAAAGTTCTAACGTGCACATTTCATGAATTTTGCAGGCTTGACTAACCATGGCTGGAATCAATAAAGAAAATTTTCCTTTTGTCCGGTTCCCCGATGCTGCAAGTCGGGAGAGGCACCATGATTACTGGAACACCAAATTCTTTTGCGAGAGGGGTTTCCACCTGTTGGTCTTAGCTGAGAAAGCACCCGCCTTCCATGCCCGGCTGATGGAGTTTGGTTGGGGTCCGCTGATAGAGACTCCCTCTGCCGCGCACTCAGGCTGGGTGAGGGAGTTCTATGCCCTACTCCCCACTGTCCGCTAGGACGATCCTTACCCTACCATCTGCATCTGAGGAGTCGACATCCCTCTGAGCACTTAGTTTGTCAATGCGGTGCTAGAGGTGCCGGAGCTCTCCAAATCAGAGTATGAGACAAGATTGAGGGAGATGGATTTGGGTTGGCTGCGGGACACACAAGTAGAGGCTGCGCACCGGGACTGGGTTCACTGGGCTACTAAGGAGGGCATCACTAGTACTCACTGGTTATTGGATGCCAAGAGATGGCTGCACCTGGTATCTAGGAGGATTCGCCCGTCAGACAACCGCACAGACGTGACCTTCCCTCAGGCTCTAGTGGTGGCTTGCGCTATACAGGGGATTGGATTGAATGTAGGGGAGATGTTCTACAGAGGAAACAAGAAGGCATTTTTCCTACCTGGCCTAGTAACAACGATGTGCACACGGGCGGGGGTGCCACTCTTGGACACTGATGAGGTACTTCATATGGGTCCCCCTTTTCATCCTCTTTTGATTAGGCAACACTCCACTCCGAGAAGAAAGAAAAGAAAAGAGGACGGGGCCGACAACAGTAGAGCAGCGGCTAAGGCGGACAACAAGGGAGAGGATGATGATGAGGCCGAGACGCCCCTCCTACTCAGTCTCAGCCCCTACTATTAGGCGCTCGTGTGAAGGAGGACTTGACGGCCGTCCAGAGGTGATTGAGAGGCTCCTATGCTAGCACCTCGACTCCAGTTCCACCCTCCACTGCCCTCGAGGTTGACATGCTCCGCTGCCAGCTGCGATGGGAGAAGAAGAAGAATCTAGAGAGGGAACATTTAATGGGCCAGATGCGGAAGGCCATTAAGG
Organism: Solanum acaule; assembly: GCA_036250505.1. Lineage (NCBI taxonomy): Eukaryota > Viridiplantae > Streptophyta > Magnoliopsida > Solanales > Solanaceae > Solanum > Solanum acaule. The sequence continues at coordinate 110 of JAJOOR010009974.1, read as the reverse complement.
TAATTTTTTCTTGCGTGGGGGGGGGGGGGGGGGGGGGGGGGGGGGGGGGGGGGGGGGGGGGGGGGGGGGGGGGGGGGGGGGGGGGGGGGGGGGGGGGGGGGGGGGGGGGG
>JAJOOR010009973.1:0-42133 GCA_036250505.1 Solanum acaule | reverse complement strand
GGCTAGCATGATCTTCTTCATTCCTTGAATAGATTAGTATGTCATCAATGAAGACGATAACAAACATATCTAAATAAGGTTTGAAGACTCTATTCATAGGGTTCATGAAAGCTGCCGGTGCATTGGTCAAACCAAAGGACATGACCAAAAACTCATAATGACCGTATCTGGTTCTGAAAGCTGTCTTTGGAATATCACATTCCCTTACTCTTAACTAATGATAGCCCGATCTGAGGTCAATCTTCGAAAAACAATTGGCACCCTGAACCTGATCGAAAAGATCATCAATCCTCGGAAGAGGGTACTTATTCTTGATGGTAACCTTGTTCAACTGGCGGTAATATATACACATCCTAAGGGAACCATCTTTCTTTCTCACAAACAAGACCGGTGCACCCCAAGGTGAGACACTTGGTCGAATGAAACCCTTATCTACGAGATCTTTCAACTGCTTTTTCAACTATTTCAACTCTGCTGGTGCCATTCTATAAGGCGGAATAGAGATAGGACGAGTATCTGGAATGAGGTCTATGCCAAAATCAATCTCTCTTTCAGGAGGAATTCTGGGTAGATCATTCGGAAAAACTTCTGGAAACTCTCTTACTATATAAACTGATTGAAAAGAAGGTATCTCAACACTAGAGTCATTAACTCAGACTAAGTGATAGATACAACCCTTTGAAACTAACTTTCTCGCCATAAGGTATGAAATGAAACGACCCTTAGGCACTTCTGAACTACTTCTCCACTCTAAGACTGGCTCATTCGGAAACTGAAACTTGACCACTCGAGTTCTACAGTCTAAAGATGCATAACACGCATGAAGCCAATCCATACCTAGAATGACATCAAAATCTACCATGCCTAACTCAACCAAATCAGCCATGGTGCTCTTGTTATTGATAGAAACAGGACAATCACGATAAAATCTTTCTGCTAGAATAGACTCCCCAACAGGTGTAGAAACACAAAAGGGTTCACAAAGTCTTTCAGGAAGAACATCAAAATTATTTGCAACATAAGGAGTTACAAAAGATAAACGTGCTCCTAGATCTAGCAAAGCATACACATCAAAAGCAAAGACTTTGATCATACCAGTGACAACATTTGGAGAGTTCTCTTGCTCATGGTGACTGGTGATTGCATAGAGGCGGTTTGCTCCTCCACCGGTACTAGAAGTAGCTCCTCTAGGTGTCTTCCTGTCTGGGGGAGTAACTAATGAAGATTAGGCCCTATTGTCCAGATTTCCACTACCTTGCTTGTTCTTTGGGCACTCCTTCATGAAGTGACCCTCTTGTCCACACTTAAAGCAACCCGTCTGGCCCTGACGACACTTCCCTGGATGAACTCTACCACACCTAGCACATGCAAGAACCCGGTTACTTCCTTGTGCCATACTATTCTGAGACTGTGCAGGTCCAGCTCAGAAGCTCTGCGAATTCTGTCCAGTGTACTCACTTTTATTTCTAGGTGCAGGTGCACTAGCAGATGATGGAGCAGGTCCCCTTTGCATTTGTTGAAAGGACGGACGGTTCGCATTACCTTTCTGCTGCCTGGACTTAATACTTGTCTTAGCTTTCTTATTTCTAAACTCTTCTCTGTCCCTCAACTTCTCTTTCTCAACCTGTTGCACATAGACCATCAACATTGATATGTCCATGTCCCCGATAAGCATTGCAGCCCTACCTTCCTTACTCGACAGACGAGATAGTCTAGCTACAAACAAGCTCATTCTACTCCTCATGTCCGCAACCATCTCCGGAGCATTACGGGAGAGTTGGGTGAACTTCAACCTATACTCATGAACACTTAAAGAATCCTGCTTAAGTGTGAGGAACTCACGTACCTTGGCTTCTTTCAATTCTCGGGGAAAGAAACGCCCGAAGAAAGCTTCCTCAAAACAGACCCAATTCACAGGTGGTGCATCTTCAGCTCTGCTCCCTTTCCACTGGTCGAACCAAGTTCTAGTTCAACTCGTTCAGTATCTACCATATGCATCACATCAAAAATTTCCTTCAGCTCTTCAATGAAGTTCTCTAGATCCTCAGTAGTGCTCGAACCCATGAAATTCGGAGGATTCATCCCCAAGAACTCACGAATCCTTGAAGTGTCAGCTCCTTCTTGTCTAGCTCCCCTCTGCTGACCAATCTGATTAGTTACAGCTTGAATAAAAATTCTAATTACCTCTCTAAACTCGGCATTAGAAACTTCCCCTTGTGGTTGCACTCCTAGGGCATAAGGTAACTCTTGCTCATTAACATAACGTCTAGGAAGACGCCCTCTACCAACTCTTCGTGGAGGCATGATTATCTGAAAGCACGCGCAAACACGAATTAAAAGAAACTTTTTAGAGATCAACTCTAACGCACGAGATGAGTGTGAAAGAAATGAGAAATCTTCCTAAGTGTCTTAGCCTCCCAATTATAGATGTGGCGCGCTTCACACCTATAACTAGGACTCTATAGACACGGCTTCATAGATTCCCTAGGACTCTTGAACTATGTGCTCTGATACCAAGTTTGTCACTCCCTGAGCCTACACCCTGGGCGGGATCGGCACCCGGAGACCATTGCTGGCCCCAAGCGAACCCTTGGCCTGGCTTTCTAAACTCAACAGAATAACTCAATGCAATGCAAGGTTATAAAACAACTTAACTGATGCATAACATGCCAAAAGGCAACTAGTGTCTAAAAATAGAATATTTATATCTATACATAAATGAGAGACTCAATACTAACTGATTGACTGTCTATGAAGCCTCTATAATACTGAGATGGATGTGGGGACAGACCCCGCAACATCCTAATAAAACAAAACTAAGAGAACAAAATAATTGAGTCCTTCGGGAAGCAAAGAGGCTCACCACTGACTCTGAAAAGCTCAACTAGATCAACGGCGTGCTGAATGCTGATCATGGGTACCTGTGTCTGCATCATAATAAGATGCAGGCCAACTGGCATCAGTACATTGAATATACGAATATGCGAGATGGAAAGCGAAACCACAACTTAAGCTTATAAAGAGTAAAAAAAGAACTCTTACATTGGCTCTGTTTAACTCACGAATAACTGAACTGAATATAAAGCAATAAGACACATGTAATATATAAACCTTGTAAAACTATTAAAACATGACGTCAAAATCATATTTATAATATCATAAAAATACCATGCTTCCTCTCAAAGTCTACTTGTGCAATGCATGAATGAAGTCCCATACCCCCATCCATACTAAGCAGAACTCCTTGAGGAACTATGCACTTTCTACTGCTGTGGGAGTTTCTCTAACTGACAACCATCACTTACGAACTATAGTGATGATACAACGCTTTATCTGGCGCTGCCGAGGCCCATCCTATACCTTGCTGTGATATAGGAAGCTAACTTTACTAAGTGGATCCACTAGCTTAACTTATGGGATCATTTAAAAAGTATGACCCATTAAACCCCATGTTGGCCGCATGGGTCTTATGGAGAATTGAGTTAATATGAACTCGTGTCCCCAACTCGGTGCTCAAGACTACTCCCAAAAAGATATACTTTAGCTCTTAAGTGTTTTAAACACATCTTTCTTTAGTTGAGATAATTATTCAAAATTTAGCGTAAAGGCTCTTTTGGAAAACATGGTTCCCCTCTTACTCAAATGTAAAAACATTTATAAACTTCTTTGGGAATACTTAGTTCCCTAATAGCTTTTGAGAAATGAACTCAACTTTAAATACTTGACTTAACTTGAAACTCTATACTCTTTGCTTAACTTGAAACTTGAGCCTTAAAATAAAGTTAAAACGTTCAATAAAGACTCATGAACAACTTTAAAGACTTGCTTTGACTTACTTCTTAACTTCTAGACTTGACTCTAACTTCACTTGACTTGGATCCGAACATTCCTCGAATTGGATTATGAATTCAAGGGTAAGAATCTCATGTTTATGGATGAGTTCGGGATGTTTAGATGTACCTTAGAGTGTTGAAAAGAACTATAAAACATAGGTACATTACCAAGGAACATGCATGAAAAAGTGGGGAATGAATGGGCAAGGTTGGTGTCCTTGGCGCTCTGAGAGGCGCGGGGCGCTAGCCATCAGACCTCAAAGGGGCCTGCTGGGTGCTCTGAGTGACGTGCCACGCCAAGGGCTGGACTTCAGAATCCCTTTTGGGGAGCGCTGGCTGGCGCGACGCCCCAGCCCTTTTCCCCGAAAACTTGACTTTTCTCCTTCATTTTCCCAACTCTAAAACACCTTAACTTCAATGGATCCATCCCCAAACACTTAAAATCATAAACCCCTCAACATACAATAGATTTCAACTCACAAACACAACCGAAAACATACCCAAAATCAACAAGAACTTCAACACAATCACAACCAACAACTTCAACAAATACAACCAACAACTTCAACAAACATAATCAATCTTTTCTCAAAATTAAACAAGTTTGGCGTGTGGGGGAAAGAACCAACCCAACACTATGAACTCACATACCTTATTAGGGATCACCGCCGACGAAATCCACGACGATCTCTACGAAGTTTGCTTCTTCTTCTCCTTTCTCCTCTTCTCTCCTTTTCTATCAAGAACCCAAACTCTCACTTTAAAAAGGAAAAAAACTGATTTAAAATCAGTGTAAAACCTTAATATATATCCAAAAGAAAATGCTAGGGAAAAGACCAAAATACCCTTACAAATTTTGGGTAAAATGCCCTACCAACTGCCCAACTTCCAAAGGGCATAACTCACTCATACGAACTCGGAATTGAGCAAACTTGGCGGTGTTCGAAAGATCATTCCACGAACTTTGCAAAAATAACTCGAAATACACCTAACTCATCTTGAGCTAGGAGTTATAACTGTTCAAAGTTGGCCAAAAACTCACTTTTTCCCATAGCCAAATTTTCCAGATTTTTAATTCTTTCCAAAAATGAATATTTTCAGGTTTTAAGCTTCTTCCTAGTTACCAACTTGCAAGATGTCACAAGATGGACTCCAGGAAGATCGTCTAGAAAGACCTCTGGAAACTCACTCATAACTGGAACTGACTAAATAGGTGGTATCTCAACACTAGAATCATTAACTCGGACTATGTGATCGATGCACCTCTTGGGAACTAACTTTCTCACCTTAAGGTATGAAATGAAATGACCCTTAGGAACTGCTGAACTACTCCTCCACTCTATGACTGGCTAATTAGGAAACTAGAACTTAATTACACGAGTTCTACAATCAACTAAGGCATAATAGGCATTAAGTCAGTCCATACCTAGAATAACATCAAAATCTAATATGTCTAACTCGAGTAAGTCAGCCATGGTGTCTTTGTGATTGACAAAAATGGTAAAATCACGATAAAGTCTCTCAGCTAGAATAGATTCACCGACAGGTATAGAAACACTAAAGGGCTCAAGAAGTTGTTCGGGAATAATATCGAACCTCATAGTTATATAAGGAGTCATAAAAAATAGACTCACACATGGATCTAGCAATGCATTTACATCAAAAGAAAAGAATTTGATCATACGAGTGACAACATCTGGCGAATTCTCTTGCTCTTGGAGACAAGTGATAGCATATAGATGGTTTGCTCCTCCGTATGTCCCTGAAGTAGCTTCTCTAGGTGCAGCTCTGTCTAGCGGAGCTACTGAAGAAGATTGGGCTCTATTGCCCCTATTACCACTACCTTGCCTATTCTATGGGCACTCTCTCATGAAGTGACAATTTTGACCACACTTGAAGCAACCAGTGGAACCATTGCAACACACTCCTGAGTGGTTCATACCATACTTAGCACATGCAGGAGTCTCATTACCTCCTTGTGCCACACTACCTTGAGACTCTGCAGGTCTGGCTCTGAAATTCTGCTAATTCTTATTCTTGAATTCACTTATGTTCCTTGGTGCGGGTGCACTAGCAGATGATGGAGCAGGTCAATTTTAATTTGCTTTTGCTGGAAAAATGAACGGTTCGCATTACTCTTCTGTTGTGCGGACTCGTTCCCAGTTGTCTTAGCTTTTTTGTTTTGGAACACTTCTCTATCTCTCAACTTATCTTCCTCCACCTGCAACACATGGATCATAAGTCTTGGTATGTCCATGTCTCCTATCAACATAATTGCCTTACCCTCTTTGCTTGACAGACGAGACAGCCCAGAAACAAACAAACTCATCCTTCTCCTTATAGCTGTAACAATCTCTGAAGCATAGCGAGACAGTTGAGTAAACTTAAGGCTATACTCATGCACACTCATAAATTCCTGCTTAAGAGTGAGGAATTCTCTTACCTTTGTCTCTCTCACGGGGAAAGAAAGACCCTATGAAGGCACCTTCAAACACAGCCCAGCTCACAATTGGTCGTACCATACTCTAGCAACACCCTTTAGTTGGAATGCAACTAGTTCCACTTTCTCAGCATTAGCAAATGCATAACCTCAAACATATTATGCAACTCTTCCACAAAGTTTTCCAGATCTTTAGTGACACTTGAACCGTTGAAATCTTGAGGATTCATCCTTAAGAACTCATAGATTCTGGATGTATTAGCCACATCTTGTCGATCCCCTCTTTGCTGACCAAATTGATTGCCCACTACTTGACTCAATATCCGGATAGCATCCCCAAACTCAACATCAGTGACCTCTTATTGAGGTTGCACTTCTGGTGCATTGGGTACGCCTTGATATTGTGGATTGACATTCTTCATAGCAGGACGACCTCAGATATCTCTTTGTAAAGGCATGATCTGAAAGATATGCAAAAGCACGAGTTAGAAAGAAACTCTATAGAGATGAACTCTATCTCACGAAAACAGTCTGAAAGAAGTGAGATAGTTCCTAAATGTCGCAACCTCTTAATTAAAGATGTAGCGCGCTTCACACAGATAACTAGGACTCTACAGAATCAACTTCATAGACACTCTAGGAATCTTGAAATTTTTTCTTTGATACCAAGTTTGTCATGCCAGGGGCCTACACATTGAGCGCGACGGGCACTCGAGAACCATTGTTGGCCCCAATCGAACCCTTGGCCTGACTTAACTCTTAGCGGAAGACCTACTCATACATAAGATGAACTCAAAAGTACAACTTTACTCAATTTCTCAACGAAATACTCCGAATATTTTAGAAATAAAACATTCAGTTAGCCAAAGAGGCAACTCAAGTTTCAACATAAACAACTGAAAATGAAAAGACTCATGCACTACTGTCTATCTATCTTTGAAGCCTCTAATACTATGAGGGATGTCGGTACAAGACCTCCGATCATCCTAACAAACTTAAATAAGTGAATATAAATAAGAGATCCTCCGAAAGCAAGGAGGCTAACCAAACAACTCTGGAACTCAACTGAATCAACGAAGTGCTGGTTGCTGATCCTGGTTACCTGTATCTGCATCATAAAAGATGCAGGCCAAAAGGAATCAATACATGGAATGCACGATTATGCGAGGGGAAATCTAAAACATGACATAAGATTGAACTAGAACTCAAGAAACAACATACATCGTCTCAACTCAACTTAATTTAAACTCATTTCAATATAAAAGTAATAACAATAATGTGGTAAAAAGTAAAGCTTTTAAAACACTAGATAACAACTCAATGTATTGAAAAATACATTATAACTCAGTTTGTATGTAAAAATACAAAATAAACTATGTTTGGGAGATTCTCTAACCGACAACCATTACTATGAGCTATGTGATGATACAACGTCTCGCCCACACTACCAGAACTCTCCTATACCTTGTAGGGGTATAAAACTCCTCAACTAAGTCGATCCACTAGTCTCTGCTTAAAAGGAAATAAGGAATCATCTAAAGAGTATGACCCTTTCTACCCACGTTGGCTACATGGTTTATAAGGGTTGTGAGTTGTTAGAACTCTCTTGCATATCGGTGCTCAATACTACTCCCAAAATATAAGTTAGCTCATTATGTTTTAAAGAAAACATTTTCTCATCCTCAACTTTGAGATTATTACTCACAAGGTTTCTCTAAAAAGATATAATACTCAAAACTGCTCATGAACACTTTTGGAAATCGGTGTTTCCTCTTTTCTTAAATGTAAAAACATTTCTCTTGGGAATACTAAGTTCCCATATATCATTTAAAAGAAAATGAACTCAGCTCTACTCATTCTCAAACTCAAATGCTCAAGTCTTAAAACAAGTTTAAATGATTGTAAAAAGACTTCTTAAAATGACTCAAACAACTCACAAGACTTGACTTCTAGCTCTACCTTGAATTTGAATTATGAATTTGAGGTTACGATTCATGTTATGAATGATTTATAGATGTTTACAAGTAGTTTAGAGTAGTTAGAATCAAAGGGGAGTAAAGGTACTCTTTGAAAGAACTCAGATGGGCTAAGTGACGGAGAACGAGTGCTCTGAGTGGCACAGGACGCCAACCCTTGAACTACAGAACAGTTGTTGGGGCACACTAGCTGGCGTAGGGCACCTATAGAAGTACTTTTCCGGCGTATTGGTTGGCGCAGGGCGCCAGCCGCTGCCCAAATTCATCCGACAAATTTTCTTTCTCGTTTTCTGACCCTAATTCGCCTAGAATTAAATAGTTTCTTCCCCAATCACTTAGATTCGAATACCCAAAATAAGTACATGATAATCTACTCAAAACAACCCTCAAAACTCTAACTTTTATCTCAAGAACTCATCAAAATCCCAGCAATCAAGATTACAAATTAAATTTCATGAAAACTCATCTAGAACTCAAATCCTTCAACTTTGAGAATGAAATTGCATTAAAATAGCATGATTTACATGTGGGTGAATGAACCCAACACTATGAGAACTCACATACCTCTTAGGGATCAAACCCTAGGAGAAACAATCCTCGATTCGCAAGAAATCTCGATGAACGCCTTAAACCTTTTCCTCTTTTCTCCTTTTTTTCTCTTCTTGAACCTTCTTATAAAACCCTAAGCATAATTAGGATTGTGAAAACTGAACCAAATCAGTTTAGACCCCTAAATATTACAATAATTCGTTTTAAGCTGATGGGATAAGGAAAAGACCAAAATACCCCTCATATTTTCAGGTAACTTTCCTTAACTAGACACGCTAACTTCAAATGGGCATATCTCCCTCATACGAGCTCAAAATTTAGCTAACTCAGTGACGTTGGATAGAGGACTCAACGACCTTTCATTTGATATCTTGTAGTATAACTGATCTTGTACCGAAAGTTATGGTCGTTTGAAGTTGATCCAAAACTCATAATTTATGCATAACTTGCAAAATTTCAGATTGTGCTCTTTCCAAATTTATTCTTTCTATTTTTAGATTTTTCTAAGACAGGATGTTACATTGAATCTCCAACTCCGTTTTTTCTTTTTGTTTGTTGCCTATCCATTATTGGTGTTTTTGCACTTATTATCGCTATAATGATGCTTCTTCTTACCATTAGTTGTCTATCGATTGGTGATGCTCTGAACCTTCTTATCAGATGGTTATGATTCAAAGACATAGTTCGCAAAACTAAATACCGAATGCATATACATGAATATATGTAGGATGAAATTTTTCCCAGATGATAATGGATTGATTTGTACATATTCATGAATTTCAAATGAGTATGAAGCATGAAGGGCAACGAATTAGTACAAGAGATTTTATTTAAAATGACGGAAACAAGTTTGCATTATGTATATTTAAAGTATAAATGACAATTTTTCTCTCTTAAGTAAGAAATGGTAGAGAAAAGTATCAACTATGTAGTATAACTTTGTAAAATATGAAGAGAACGTATAGGTACTTATAGTATAACCCCCCCAATTATTTTATGTGTCTTTCATTTTTCAATGGTAAGTTCATAAAAATATTGCAATGAGTGACGACTTTTCTAACAAATTAAATTGTATGCGTCTAAAGTTTCGTTCTTGAAATACCACAAAGAGGAAAGGAAAATAGCAAGCAAACAATAGTATTTGTATTTAAATTTATGTGAAGGTTACAATCTTTATAAAATCTTTAAAAAAAAGATATGCAATCCCCTGATTCTTCTCTTCACAGATGTTCTTGATTTGATTGAATACTTGCGGCTCAACACTTGGTGCGAAGACTTCTTTGTATGCGGAAGACTTGCAGATCACCACTGAAGAGCAAGGATTCTCTATGCATTTTTGTGTGTGTTCTTTCTTTTTCTGCCTTTTTTTGGTTTCATGAGAACCCATTTATATAGTTGTGAGCTAGGGTTTTGGGGGTATTTCGGTCTTCAAGTAATTTTAGAGGACCTTGGGCTTGAAGAGCATGAATTGGGCTTGTCTTGTCAACTTAATGGACTGACCCAAATATAATTTGGACTTTATTTAAGTAATATATTTTGACCTAAATATTAATCCGACTTTATTAACCAGTAATTTGACTTGGTCAATATATCATGAATTTATGGATTAATCCAAAATTTAATATGGATTTATCAATAAAATTTCACTGTCTACAAATGCCCCCTGCTTTGAGGCTTGTTGCGCTGTCCAACTTGTTGAACCTTTAAGGACAAGGCTTGAAGTATTCGTGAATTTTTTTTTTTTTATGGAGTCTTTCAAAACTTTCCATATTTGATTCCAATGGAAATTTTCCATAACTTGATTCCAAAGGAATTTTCCATAACTTGATTCCTATAAAAACTTACCATAATTTAGTTCCTAGGAAAATTTACTATAATTTTGTTTCAAATATGGTTTTTCCATAATTTGTAGGAACAAAATTTATGTACTTTTGATTTCTATAAATACGCATGTTCTTACAATGGTTGATTGTCAACTTGAGGAATATCAAACTCAATTTTCGTCACTTTTTTTCAGCACAGCACACTTGCGGTAGAAAATTCATAACCTATTGCAGAAATGTTAAAATCATGATTAGTCTTATTTTCCAGAAACTAGACTCAAAGGGCTACGACATATCTGAAATTCAAAATCAAAACCCTTCTGAATTGATGGAAATTGATTTTTAAGTTTGTTATCAAATATGTCTTCTTCTTTTTACAGCTCTATGCAGTCTCACCAAACTATCTCTATCTTGACGTAGGAGATTTCGAATGATGAGCGACGTGATTCTATAGGAACTAGACATCAAAGTCTACAACATATCGAAAAATCAAGGTAAAATCCTCATGAATTGATGATAAATTCTTTTTTGGTGATCTAACTGATTTTCGACAACATTCATAAGTTCACTTCTCTGCATCTTCACCAAAGAGCCGCCTATTGAGTTCTATAATGATTGAGAATTATTTTCATCATCTTCATGGAGAGAGAACACAAAAATCTTAAGACAATACAACCATATTCATCATGACGAACGCGAGAGCATATGCCACAATTTTTTTCATGCCGATTAGATGCTTCATGCAATTGGCACCGTGAGACACATCACTTTTTTTTTAAGGTTTACAATGGACCGCAAACATTCTCAATATCATACAAAAAAAAGTGAGGGGTAATCCATTATTGACGAAGAATCACTTGATGCATCTTCGTTTGTAGTTGCGATTTTGACAACAAATCATACTTGGTGTAATATTTTAGTGATTGTGGCTTTGGTGGAGATGAACCACACTTCATGCATCTTCTTTTTCAACTTCGGCTTTGACAACGAACTACAGTTAGTGCATTTTGATTTTGCATTTGCGGCCACATATGATGCATCTACTTTTGTAGTTTCAACTTTGATGACGAACCATACTTGGTGCCTCTTCTTTTGCAATTGCATCTTTAGCGATGAACCACACTTAGTACATCTTCTTCCACAATTGCGGCTTTGATGACGAATAATTACTGGATCATCTTCTTTTAGAGTTGTGTCTTTGATGATGAACCACACATGAAATATCTTTTTTTGTAGTTGCGGCTTCGACGACGAACCACACTTGATGTCTCCTCTTTTGTAGTTTCAACTTTAATGAAAAACCACATTTGGTGCCTCTTCTTTTGCAATTGCGGCTTTAGTGATGAACCACACTTAGTACATCTTCTTCTACAATTGCGGTGTGGGTCATCTTCTTCTACAATTGCGGTGTGGGTCATCTTCTTTCAGAGTTGTGGCTTTGATGAACCACACATGAAATATCTTTTTTATTTTGCAGTTGCGGCTTTGACGATGAACCACACTTTATGCCTTTTCTTTTCCAGTTGCGACTTTGACGACGAACCACACTTGATGCCTCTTCTACAATTGCGGCTTTGGAGAGAACAAAACTTAGTGCATCTTTCTCTAAATTGAAGCTTGGCGATCACAATTTATGTCTCTTCTTCTGTAGTTTTGACTCTGCCGAGAAAGTGATTTTGGTGTAGTGTGTCCTAGTTCTGGAGAACAACTACTTGTCACATGATCAACTTCACAAATCAGACTTCAATATATGCCCCCATGCCAAAGATAGAGGCTCACTTATGGCTGCATCGACCCATAAAAATATTTGAAGTTATGATGTTTGATGAAGAGGTGATGCGAACTTGATAAAGACATCCAAGATGAGTTGACAATCACTTCTTGACATTTGATTTATTTTCTACTTAGACCTTTTGTATGGGATGATATGTCCATTTTTTCATCCCTTCCTTATGATTGTTGATGTGTAAAAACTCTTGCAATTTTGAAGCAATAAAATATATTTACTTTACACTTCAATGAAAAACATGTAATTTTTTTTTATATAAAATTTGTCTAAGCCATTTATTTCAGGGTTTTAAACCTATTGGATTTTTTTTGGACCATATACATTTAAACTCATAAGGGCCAAGGGTAACAACTTGAAGATTTAACTCATTTTCATGGAGCTTTTCTAACTTGAAGACTTGACTCGAATTTGAGAAGCTTTGAAACTTGAGACTTAGCTCGAATTTGATGAGTTTCATGACATGCGTTTTAGACTCATGCATCGAGGAGCATTTTAACTTGAAGATTTTTGCTTGAATTTGGTGAACTTTATGACATGCATTTTAAGCTTATGCGTCGAAGAGCATTTTAGCTTGAAATTTTTTTTTGAATTTGATGAGCTATGAAACTTGAAGATTCTACTTGAATTTTGATGAACTTTATGACATCCATTTTAGGTTCATGTGGAAGAATTTGGCGTGCTTGACTCTTTAGTTTTCTTCAACTTTACGAACATGTGAGAAAAAATTCATAACTTGGAGTCAGAGCGCCGGAATAATGAGCTTCTTTTTTTGTTGGAAAGATAACTTAGAGATCTCCAATTTGTATAAAAATCATGCCTGTGAGATTTACGGATTAGCACAGATTTTTCTTCGAAGTTTGCTCAAAATCTGTGTGTTTGATTCTTCATTTGAAAGGATTAGAATGGCATTCACATGGCGACGTCGTTTTTTTATTCTTATGACTGAACCTAGAGTAATAATACTTTAAGCTACCTACGTACCTCAGTGAAGAGGATCAAGTCATTACGTAGTTCAGAGACTGACTTTTAATTATTATTATTTTTGGTGTCCTAACTTTTGCCTAGGCCGCTTCTTTCAAGATTTTCAACCTAGCAGACATTTTTTTTGGAGTCGTACATAGTTTATACTCTTGCAGGCCCCGAGTATGACGTCGCTTCAAGGATAGTACTTCTTCAAGATTTTGCCATTGATGACATGAGTTCGAAAGCCATCTACATCTTCTTGAAGTTCACTTTCATCTTGTACAGTGACATGATATGAAGAGCCAACACTTTCTACGTCTTCATCATATTGCTTGGTGTAGACTACAAAAGGTGATTTTTGTCACGACCAGAGCCTACACCCTGGACGTGGCCGGCACTCGAGAACCATTGTTGGTCCCCAAGCAAACCCTCATCCTGGCTGACTACAAGCGGAAGACTAACTCAAGAATACAAAGCTTAAAAACTGAATAAAATTCATGAAATTCAAATAGAAAGCTTTAACTCAAATGAAAAACTCTGAATAAAAAAAATATATTCAACTCGCCATAAAATAGGCAACTTAAGTCTTTAAACCATTTAACAAATAAATTACCAGACTTCTGAAACTCTACTGTCTATCTATGAAGCCTCTAACTAGCAAAGATGGAAGTCGGGACAAGACTCACGACATCCTAACAACTGATATAACTGAAAGTACAAGTGGAACCCTCCGGAAGCAAGGAGGCTCACCATAGCTAACTCGAACAACATGCGGTATCAACGAAGCGCCTGTTGATGATCCTGAGTACCTGTATCTGCATCATGAAATGATGCAGGACAAATGGCTTAGTACATGGAATGTACGAGCATGTAAAGGGAATTCTAAAGCATAAACATAAGCTTGAACTTGATAAAAAGGAAATAGATTTACCTCATCCCAACTCACTCAATTAAACTCAACTCAAGAATAAGATACTGAACTCAAAGTTATGATACTCAACTCAAAGGTATACTAAAGGATACTCAAAACTATTCAAACTTACGCAACTCAGAAGTACTCAAGGATAAGATACCCAACTCAGTAATAAGGTTCTCCACTCAGTGAAACATAGCGCAACTCAAGATACTCAACTTTGGATACTCAACTCAAGATAAAGCAACAATAATAGATATAATAAATGGAAAACTTTTTAAAACAGTAGATAGCAACTCAATGTATTGAAGAATACAATAACTCAATTTGTATATAATAAAATATAATACAACTCTATGGGAGTTTTCTGACCGACAACCATTACTATGAGCTATGGATGATACAACGTCTCGCCCACACTACCAGAACTGTCCTATAACTTGCCGGGATTAAGAATGCCTCAACTAAGTGGACCTACTAGTCTATGCTAAAAAGCATTGAGGAATCATCTAAAAAGTATGACCCTTTCTACCCACGTTAGCTACATGTTTATGGAGACTTGAGTTATCTGAACTCATCCACATATCGGTGCTCAATACTACTCCCAAAAATATACTCAGCTCATATGTTTAGAAACATAACTCTTTCTGTGGTTTGAGATTATTACTCAAAAACTAGCTTAAAAGCTCTCTTGGAAATCGGTGTTTCCTCTCTTATTTAAATGTGAAAACATTTTACTCTTGGAAATACTTAGTTCCCATATAATATTTTGAAGAAATGAACTTCACTCTTACTCTTACTCAACTCA
This sequence comes from Solanum acaule, assembly GCA_036250505.1. NCBI lineage: Eukaryota > Viridiplantae > Streptophyta > Magnoliopsida > Solanales > Solanaceae > Solanum > Solanum acaule. The sequence goes on along the minus strand of JAJOOR010009973.1, from coordinate 27,039 downwards.
ATGCTCAAGTGTTAAAACAAGTTTAAAAATGAAACCTCAAGAACATTTATCAAGAACATAAATCTTTCAATCTTTATGGACGAATTCGGATATGAAAATCATGTTTGGCGTGTGGGTGAATGAACCCAATACTATGGAAACTTACATACCTCTTAGGGATCAAACCCATGGCGAAAATCCGCAACAAAACTCAAGAACATCGACGAACACCTTGATCTTTTCCTCTTTTCTCCTCTTTTCTCTTGTTGAACTCTCAACTAAAACCCTAGGCGTATATTAAGATTATAAAACTGAACCTAATAGGATTAGACCCTTAAAACCTTACTAAAAATGAATTAAATCTGATTTGGTAAGGAAAATACCAAAATACCCCTCACTATTTTCGGGTAACTTTCCTTAACTAGATAGCTTAACTTCAAAAGGGCATATCTCACTCATCCGAACTCGAAACTTAGTAGATTCAGTGGATTTGGAAAGATAATTCAAATAACTTTCATTTTCCATCTTATGGCACACCTAACTCATCATGTACTGAGAGTTATGGTCGTTTGAAGTTGACCAAAACTCATAACTTAAGCATAACTTGCAAAATTTCAGATTTTGTTATTTCCAATTTAGTTATTTTGGAACTCAAGGTGCTACATCTAATGTCATTAACACTCAAGAAATTTTAAACTCCTCGATAAAATGCTTCTCACAACGAAGGATGTTCGAGTTTTAGCTCAAAATTTTTCCAGGGTGTTACAATTTTGCCTTCTGTACTTCACCATGTGATACCACTAGGTTTGTGTGCCACCTCATTCTAGAAGGTATAAGACTTTGAAAATCCTTACGGACACTTTGCGATTTGGAAACGCAGATTCTCTCATAGTTCTATTGTTTCTCCAAAGCTTATTTTCCTTCTTCAACGGCCCTAATCTCTCAAATACGGAAACCCTCATTATTGAGTTTCCAAGTCGATCGTAAATAGAAGGCCTTTTGTTAGAAGCAACTGGTTCGTCTTCCACAGTGATGTAGTTGTTGCTTACCCTTCTTATGGAGATGCGGATTGGTGGAGGTTGTTTGTATCCTAAACCTTCACATTGTTGCCTTGCAGTAGGTTCTAATGGAAGCTTTCCCAATTTTGATGGTTCAGTGGGATTGTATCCAACTTTTGCCAATAGTCTGTAAGTTGTAACACGCCAAAAAAATTTGAGCTAAGACTCGAACCATCCTTCATTGTGAGTAAGATTTTACCGAGGAATTAAAAATTTCTTAAGTGTTAAGATTAATAGATGTAGCATCTTGATTTCCAAGAAGATCTAAATTGGAAATAGCAAAATCTGAAATTTTGCAAGTTATGCTTAAGTTAAGAGTTTTGGGTCAAATTCAAACGACCATAACTCTTAGTAAATGATGATTTAGGTGGGATACAAAATATACATGAAAGGTCTTTGAATTATCTTTCCAACGCCACCGATTTTACTAAATTTAGAGCTCTGAGTAAAAAGTTATGACTCATTTACTAACGACGCCCAAACCTGGCCGCAGCTCTGCGATGACTCCGCGTTACGAAGCCAATACAGACCTCACTGCCTGCTGAAAAATTGGTCCGACTCCCAAGCTCGTTTTATTTATTTCTTTAGGGTATTTTAGTCCTAAAAACCCTTAGGAGGTCATCTAAATTGCCCTAAACGTGAAGAAAAATCAGTTTTCATAAATCAAACCTTCTCATCCACTCCAAAAATTCTACGCTCAAGGAATTCAAGAAACACTAAGGCTAGGGTTCTTCTTCCAAGATTTTCCTTCAAGGTCTTTCAGAAGATGGTTCTTTCAGGTATGTAAGCTTCCATAGTATTGGGTTTGTTCACCCACACACCAATCATGTTAATTTTAGCGAAAGTCATTCTAGAAAGTTGAAAGTTTGGTGTTCTTGAATTGTATTCTTGAAATTGTCTTTCGTTCTTGAGTTTAGATGAGACTGATGAGTCCTTGAGGAAATCATGTTGATATGAGAGTTGTGTTTAATTAGATTCTTGTGTACATGTATTGGGTATCTGAATCTAAAGAGAAATTGCGAAAAAGAATTGAATTTAGGGGAATTGGGGTTAGAAAAGAAGGAAAAAGTCAGACAAAAATAGTGTACGAGGTCCGCAATTTGTTCCTTCAGAGTGAACTTTTCCATGGGGTTAGAAATTTAGGCGAATTGGGGTTAGAAAGCAAGATCGCGGACCCCACTGGCTCAAAAATTATTTCGACCAAATATTAAAATGCATCTCCGCGTCGCGGATTTGCTTCCAGACAGTGATTTCTTGATCGTTTCTCATGTTTAATTATCTAAAAACACTCCTAATCATTACAATATCCTTTCTATCACAAATCATAACCTTGAATTCATAAATCAAATTCAAGGAAGAGTTAAGAGTCAAGTCTTGAGAGTTCTTTGAGTCTTTTGAGGAGTCTTCTACAAATTCTAATAACTTGTTTCAAGACTCAAGTAAGTGAGCATCAGAGTGAGGAGAATGTATTCATGAATCTACTTTATCATTATGAGATCCTTCATATCATGAACCATACTCTTGAATTCATAATTTAGAGAGAGTTAAGAGTAGAGTTCAAGAAAGTCTTCGAGTTCAATTGTGAATCCTTTGAGATCAATTATCGATTTAAACTAAGTTTTGGCCAAGTAAGTATGAGGATGAGAAGAGTCGTATACATGAGTTCCATATTGGTATGTAAACCCTCGAGTCGAGTCGTTCATGCCCATAAATTCCGCATGAACTTCATAAATTGAGCATCTTTGAGAGGAGTATAATCTTCAAGTTCTAAGTTTTTGAGTATCGAGTTCCTAACCCTTTTGAGATTATATTCCTAATCATGGGACTATTACATGTTACCCATGAAGTCCTTGAGTTGAGTAGTTCATGCCCATAATTCCGTATGAACCCTATAAGTCGAGCAGTCTTGAGATGAGAAGCATATTTGAGTCCTTGAGTTGAGTAGTTCGTGCCCATAATTCTGCATGAACCTCTGAGTTGAGCATTCTTGAAATGAGTAGTATCATTGAAGTTCTTGAGTTCTATCTATGGTTATTGAAAACCTTGAATTGAGTCGTTCACGTCCATAATTTGGCATGAACCCTAAATTAAGAAGTCTTTTTACAAATTGCTTTAAAACTTGTTTTAAAGAATTGAGCATTGAGTTGAGTAAAGAGTAAACAATGAAGTTCATTTCTTCAAAAGAGTATATGGGGATTATGTATTCACAGAGAGTAAATGTTTTCACATTTAATCAAGAAAGAAAACACCAATTTCCAAAAGAGCCTTTGAGCTAATTTTCAGTAAAGAGTAAATATTTTCACATTTAATCAAGAGAGGAAACACTAATTTCAAAGAGAGCCTTTCGGCTAGTTTTTGAGCAATTATCTCAAACCACAGAAAAAGTTATGTTTTTAAACATATGAGCTAGTTAAATTTTTAGGAATAGTATTGAGCACCAATATGGGGGAGAGTTCGGACAACTCACAGATCGATAACCATGTAGCCAACATGGGTAGAAAAGGGTCATAGTTTTTAGATGATTCCTTAGTGCTTTTTAGCATAGACTAGTGTATCCACTTAGTAGTTAGGTTCTATACCACTGGCAATGTATAGGACGGCCCTGGCAGCGTGAGGCAAAATGTTGTATCATCACATAACTCATAAGTGACGGTTATCGGTTAGAGAAACTCCCACAGAGATATTTGTACTTTTATATACATAGAGTTTACTTGTATTTCCTTATACAAACAGAGTTTATATTGTATCCTTGCATACAAACTGAGTATATTGTATTATTAAATACATTTAGTTGCTTTATACTGTTTTAAAAGTTTTCCATATATTGAATCTATTATTATTGCTTTCTATTGAGTTGAGTATCCAGAGTTGAGTACCTAGAGTCGAGGATCTTATTATTGAATTGAGCCTTATTTCACTGAGTTGAATATCTTATTATTGAGTTGAGCCTTATTTCACCAAGTTTAATATTTTATCATTGAGTTGAGCCCTGTTTTCTCTGAGTTGAGTTGAACTATGTTTCTTTGAGTTGAGTTTAGTTGAGTGAGTTGAGAAGAGGTAAGTATGTTTCCTTTTTATCAAGTTCAAGCTTATGTTTATGCGTTAGAATTTCCCTTGCATGCTAGTACATTCCACGTACTGAGCCATTTGGCCTGCATTGTTTCATGATGCAAATACAGGTATTCAGGATCATCAACAGGAGCTTCGTTGATATCACATGGAGTTCGAGTTAGCTATGATGAGTCTCCTTGCATCTGGAGGATTCCATTTACTTTCAGTTTTGTCAGGATGTCGTAGTTCTTGTCTCAACTTCCATCTTCGTCATTTAGAGGCTTCATAGATAGACAATAGAGTTTCAGAAGTCTGTTCATTTATTTTGTTAAATGTTTTAAAGACCTAAGTTGCCTATTTTATGGTGAGTTGAATAATTTATTTTTATTGATAGTTTTTCATTTGAGTTAAAGCTTTGAAATTGAGTTTCATGAATTTTTATTTAGTTTTTAAACTTTGTATGCTTGAGTTAGTCTTCCACTTGTAGTCAGCCAGGATGAGGGTTCACTTGGGGACCAACAATGGTTCTCGAGTGCTGGCCACATCCAGGATGTAGGCTCGGGCCGTTATAAACTTGGTATTAGTGCCCAGAGTTCAAGTGTCCTAGGGTGTCTATGAAGCCGTGTTAGTAGGGTCTTGTTTATGGTTGTGACGGTCCCACTTCTATAAATGAGGGACTACAGACATTTAAGAAAATTTTCCTTTCTTTCATACTCTTAATCGTGCAATAGAGCTATGTCATAGAGATTTATTCATACTCATACGTTTCTCAAATTCATTTGACTAACCTTCTTACTAAAGGTGGTTGAAAACTAAAGACATTTCTTTATCGATTAGTTGCTCTTAACAAAGTCTTGAGGAAGTCATGAGACTCCAAAGGGGATTGAAAGAAGCCTAGGAGTGAGTTAAGTGTCGAGTTTAAAAGGAATGCACTCATATTCAAATGAATCATGCATTTGAGCTAAAAGTGAGTTGTACTCTCTTCCCTAAGCCTTGTTTTAGCTAAGATCCTTATGAGGAAGCATGTTTAGAGTTTGGGTAGTATTTTGACTCGAAAAGGTAGCATGAGTTACGAGATCATGAACAGTAGTAGTGAAAGAGCCCAGAGTTAGAGGAAAGTATGTAGAGGTTTAGTAATCCAAGAAGGAGAGATAGAGATGAGGCATACTATGTTATTATAGTCATGCACCTAATAAGTTATTGATGAGGATTTTTACCTTATGGGTAGACTACGAAAGGATGAGTTATGAAGATCTCATAGGAGGTAGAGTAAGAGTTGCTAGTCAAGATGAGATACAGTATATATTTTAACCAAAATAGAGTTGATGTCGATGTGCCATCATGTTAGAGGAGACTAAATATATGTGTTGAATAGAAGCGCATATCTAAGCTAGGCTTATGATTTGTTTGAGAGGGTCATATGTTCAGAAGGTTATAGAACTGATTAAGTAATGAGGTATAATATAGTAGGCGAGCAATCGTATTGATATTTGGGTTTAGTAAGGAACATTAAGCTTGAATTTGAGATGAGTGTCATGATCTAAAGAATGGAAACATGAGTGTGATGATGTTAGTCTTGAGATTTGATCTGGTAGACTTGACATAGAGTAGGTGAGAAATTGAGGTGATAAGTTGCAATAAATATGAGTGGTACAAGTGAGAGACCCTAACGTTTAGATAAGGACGGTGAAGTGTGGCTAAGTCACACGAGTAACAAGAGCATTAAGAGGTGTGCCGAGATGGTATGTTACCAGATGAGGTTCTAATTAAGTTATAATTTTCCATGTGTGCCTAGATAGCATAATTGAGTTGTCAATGCAGAATAGGTCCACAGCTTTCAAGTGCTAGCCTTAGACCTAAGGGGGAGATGACAAGATGAGAAATCAAGTCAAGTGTTTGAGAGTAAGATAGTAATGAGTTCCAAAGAGTATGGGAGATAGCTTTTCAGAGGTCCTTTTAGTAGTGAAGTGATGTTAAAAGGAGAAGGTTAATGATCTTATCGTGATGATGATGGTGTCATAATTCTATATAAGGTTATAAAAGAGGAGGATGAGTTTTTTCTATGAGAAATAGTTAAAGGGGAGCCCTTACTTGGTTCTGAAGGAGTTAGTTAGTAGGATTCCAAGGAGTTGTTAGAGTACTAAGCTTGAATGTGGTGTTGTTAAACATTAGGTGGTTCTTGATATGAGCCCAATGTGGTGGTAAAGAGTAATAGTCTTGGGATGAGATTCCCTATGGAGAGGTATAGAACCTGAACCTAAGGATTTGTGTTAAGATTGAATATAGTAAGAGCATACCATTAGACTTAGACCTTAGTAAGAGTAACCCAGTCCAGCCGTCATTCGAGGACGAATGATCCCAAGGGGGAGATAATGTAACACCCTGGAAAAAAATTGAGGTAAGACTCGAACCATCCTTCGTTGTGAGTAGGATTTTACTGAGGAATGTAAAATTTCTTAAGTGTTAAGGCCACTAGATGTAGCACCTTGAATTCAAAAAAGAACTAAATTGGAAATAGCAAAATCTGAAATTTTGCAAGTTAAGCTTAAGTTATGAGTTTTGGGTCAACTTCAAATGACCATAATTTTTAGTACAAGATGAGCTAGGTGGGCTACAAGATAGCTAATCAAAGCTCTATGAATTATCTTTCCAAATCCACCGAGTTTGCTAAATTTTGAGCTCAGAGGAAAAAGTTATGACTGATTTTCTAACGACGCACAAACCTGGCAGCAGCTCCGTGATGGCTCCGCGTTACGGAACCAATACGGACCTCACTTCCTGTTGAAAAATTATTCGGACTCCCAGCTCATTTTATTTATTTCTATAGGGATATTTTAGTCCTAAAAAGCCTTAGGAGGTCATCTAAATTGCCCTAAATGTGTAGAAAAATCAGTTTTCATGAATCAAACCCTCTCATCCACTACAAAAATTCTACGCTCAAGGAATTCTAGAAACGCTAAGGCTAGGGTTCTTCTTCCAAGATTTTCCTTCAAGTTCTTGAAGAAGATGGTTCTTTCATGTATGTAAGCTTCCATAGTGTTGGTTTTGTTCACCCACACGCCAATCATGTTAATTTTAGCGAAATTTGTTCTAGAAAGTTAAAATTTTGGTGTTCTTAAATTGTGTTCTTGAAATTGGCTTTAGTTCTTGAGTTTAGATGAGACTGAAGAGTTCTTGAGTAAATCGTGTCGATTTTAGAGTTATGTTTGATTAGATTCTTGTGTTTATGTATGGGGTAGCTGAATCTAAAGAGAAATTGAGAAAAATAATCGAATTTAGGTGAATTGGGGTTTGAAAATGAAGAAGGAAAAAGTTGGACAAAAATAGTGTACCAAGTCCGCAACGCAGATCTGTTCCTTCAGTGTGAAATTTTTCATCTCCGTGTCACGGATAGATCACGGACCCCACTGTCTCAAAAATTATTTCAACCAAATATTAGTATGCATCTATGTGTCGCGGACTTGCTTCCGGACAGTGATTTCTTGACTGCTTCTCATGTTTAACTATCTAAAAACACCTCTAATCATTACAATATCTTTCCTATCACAAATCATAACCTTGAATTCATAATTCAAATTCAATGAAGAATAAAGAGCCAAGTCTTGAGAGTTCTTTGAGTCTTTTGAGGAATCTTCTACAAATTCTAATAACTTATTTCAAGACTCAAGTAAGTGAGCATGAGAGTGAGGAGAATGTATTCTTGAGTCTACTTTATCATTACGAGATCCTTCATATCATGAACCATAACTCTTGAATTCATAATTCACATTCAAGAGAGAGTTAAGAGTAGAGTTCAAGAAAGTTTTTGAGTTCAATTGTGAATCCTTTGAGATCAATTATCTATTTTAGCTATGTTTTGAGCAAGTAAGTATGAGGATGAGAAGAGTCATATACATGAGTTCCATATTGTTAGGTAGACCCTCGAGTGGAATCATTCATGCCCATAAATTCCGCATGAACTTCATATAATGATCATCTTTGAGAGGAGTAGTATCTTCTAGTTCTAAGTTCTTGAGTATCAAGTTCCTAACCCTTTTGAGATTATATTCCTAATCATGGAACTATTACATGTTACCCATGAAGTCCTTGAGTTGAGTAGTTCATGCCCATGATTCCGCATGAACCCTATAAGTCGAGCGGTCTTGAGATGAGAAGTATCTTTGAGTCCTTTAATTCAGTAGTTCACGCCCATAATTCCGCATAAACACTCTGAGTTGAGAATTCCTGCAATGAGTAGTATCATTGAAGTTCTTGAGTTCCAAGTATTGAGTTTTATCTATGGTTATTGAAAACATTGAATTGTGTCGTTCACATCCATAATTTTGCATGAACCCTATTTTAGGAAGTCTTTTTAAAAATTCCTTTAAAACTTGTTTTAAAGACTTGAGCATTGAGGAGTAAAGAGTGAAGTTCATATCTTCAAAAGAGTATATGGGTACTATGTATTCCCAAAGAGTAAATGTTTTAACATTTAATCAAGAAAGGAAACACAGCTTTCCAAAAGAGCCTCTGAGCTAGTTTTCAGTAAAGAGTAAATGTTTTCACATTTAATCAAGAGAGAAAACACTGATTTCCAAGAGAGCCTTTGGGCTAGTTTTTGAGCAATTATCTCAACTCACAGAAAGAGTTATGTTTTTAAACATATGAGCTAGTTACATTTTTGGGAATAGTATTGAGCACCAATATGGGGAAGAGTTCGACAACTCACAACCCCCATAAACCATGTAGCCAACATGGGTAGAAAAGGGTCATACTTTTTAGATTATTCCTTAGTGCTTTTAAGCATAGACTAGTAGATCCACTTAGTAGTTAGGTTCTATACCCCTTGCAAAGTATAGGACGGCCCTGGCAGCGTGAGGCAAAATGCTCTATAATCACATAGCTCATAAGTGACGGTTGTCGGTTTGAGAAACTCCCACAGAGATATTTGTATTTTTATATACACTAAGTTTAATTGTATTTTCATATACAAACAGAGTTTATATTGTATTCTTAAATACATTTAGTTGTTTTATATTATTTTAAAAGCTTTCCATATATTGCATCTCTTATCGTTGCTTTATATTCGGTTGAGTATCTAGAGTTGAGTACCCAGAGTCAAGTATCTTATTATTGAGTTGAACCTTATTTCACTGTGTTTAATATTTTTATCATTGAGTTGGGCCCTATTTTCTCTGAGTTGAGTTGAACTATGTTTCTTTGAGTTGAGTTTAGTTGAGTGAGTTGAGAAGAGCTAAGTATGTTTCCTTTTTATCAACTTCAACCTTATGTTTATGCTTTAGAATTCCCCTTACATGCTCGTACACTCAACGTACTGATCCATTTGGCATGCATCATTTCATGAAGCGGATACAGGTATTCAAGATCATCAATCGGAGCTTCGTTGATATCACATAGAGTTTGAGTTAGCTATGGTGAGCCTCCTTGCTTCCCAAGGATTCCATTTACTTTCAGTTTTGTCAGTATGTCATGGGTCTTGTTCCAACTTCCATCTTTGTCATTTAGAGGCTGCATAGATAGACAGTAGAGTTTTAGAAATCTATTCATTTATTTTGTTAAATTTTTTAAAGACCTAAGTTGCCTATTTTATGGCGAGTTGAATAATTTATTTTTATTCAGAGTTTTTCATTTGAGGTAAGGCTTTATAATTGAGTTTCATGAGTTTTTATTCATTTTTAAACTTTGTATGCTGGAGTTAGTCTTCCGCTTGTAGTCAACTAGGATGAGGGTTCGCTTAGGGACCATCAATGGTTCTCGAGTGCCGGCCACGTCCATGGTGTAGGCTCAGGTCGTGACATAAGCATTAGGATCAAAACCTTCATTTGTTCGCCTCATTGGGAGTGCTTTATTTTTCGACAATTTAGGAGCCACAAATTTTCCAAGTGATTTTGGGGATGACTTCATCACATCAATCTGCTTAACTGGAAAGGTCAGCCCTTCTAGTGCATTTTTTTGTAATTTGAGAGAGTTTCCTTCATCCTTCTTGGACTTTTGAACATAATAAGGAATGTGATTTTGGGGATGATTTCATCAGATCAATCTGCTTTACAGGAAAGGTCAGCCCTTCTAGTGCATTTTCTTGTAATTTGAGAGAGTTTCCATCATCCTTCTTGGACTTTTGAACATAACAAAGAATGGGTCTCACTTTTTTTCTTGAAAAGACACTATTCATGTTGGGTGTCTTGTCCGAAATGCCAAGCTTTTGATCTTCCTAGGTAACGACTTTTGTCTTATCAACAACTACCTTATACTTCTTGTTCAGGAGCTCGTCATCTTTGGATGCAATATCATCAATTTTTGTGGCATATTTCTTCAAGTAAAACTTCGCATCAGCAAAGTGTGCTTCGGCTTTAGTGAAGGGATTATTATCTGCAATAATATTTTTCGCAACTCTATCTTGATAATAATTTAAACATAGGTGGTAGGTATATGGGATTACTTTGTTCTCATGTACCCACGGTCTACCAAGCAAGATGTTATATGAAGTCTTTGCGCCAATTACATGTAACCACACGCTTGATTGCAACTCTTCAATAGTGAGGTCTATTTTGACAGCCCCAATGGTCCTTTGTCCTCCTTGGTTGAATCTGTGGATCATCAAGCAACTTTTAGTAAGATTCGATGTTGAGATCCCAAGTTCTTTCATGGTGCGAATTGGAAGGATATTAATCTAGATCCACCATCGACTAGGACTCTAGTCACCCTTTTCTCACATGCAAAACCAACCATGAATAAAGGGCGATTATGAAGTGTGTCACCTAGTAGAAGATCATCATCGAAGAATGTGATTTTAGCCATGCACACATTCTCGACTTCAGGAGATGACTTTGAAGCATCTTTTGGTGATGTACATAATGCAGTTGCATCTTTCGCTTCATTCTCATAGACATTACAACATAGAGTTTTTGTGCCATCGCATGTGAACTTGATGTAAAACCAACTTGGAAAATATTCTCCTAATGTAATTGATTGACGCAACTCTTGGTAGTGGTGCACCTTTATTTCCTTCTTCTTTGAGTGCATAATCAAACTTTTTAGTTTGGGTCTCCTTATCATCTTTTCCCTAACATGTCGCTTCGTTGCCTCTTTATGCGAACTTTTCTTTCGGCATTTACAACGAGTTACGAGAGTCCAACCCCAATCATCAAAATGATCTACTTGGTCTCCATCTTCTTTTGTCGGTCCTTCTCCTACGGAGACCACATCACATAGCGTAGGTAGAGACATTAACTCATTTACATCAATGGGTTCGAAGTCTCCAAACTTAACCATTATTTTCTGATTAATGTTTGGGATGACTAGTAGTCATTTCCTTCAACAAAATTGCAGGTCATGATCAGATTGGGTAAGTCAAAAGCAATGCTAACTTGATTTGAACTCAATTTCTCATCTTCGAGTTCAATCTTCCCTTCGCAAGCTAAGTCTATGATTTTATACTTGAAGACGAAGCATATCTCGATAGGATGGACAACCAACTGGTGGTATTTGCAGTATTTTGGATCATCATTCCTCCCAGCTTCATTTTGTCGTTTCATTTCTTAACTCAAAGAGTTTCATCTCAAGGAGTTCATCAAAGATTGCGGAGACATCTGAGTCAAGAAATGGATAGTCCTTTTGTTGCATTTCCTTCAAGGTGAGCTTTTGATTTGTCCTTCAGAAGAAGCAGTCGCTTTTGCACTCTGCATATTGCCTACCTTGGTGGTGAATTTTGCCTGAGAAGCATTAACGTTCATGGATTCTTTGTTTTCAGCCTTGGACAAATATCTCACTTTCCTAAATTCTTGCATTTCTGTGCCCTTGTAGAGTTCGTGGACAGGCGACTTTTTACTTCCAACCGTCGATAAGCTTAACTCCATATCATGAGCGTGAGTCGCCTATTCTTCAAAAGTTTTAGGTTTCATGCCTTGCAAAATATAGCGGAGACCCCAATGGATACCTTGAACACACATCTCTATGCCTGAAGCTTCACTAAGTCTGTCTTTACAATTTAGACTTGCATGCCTCTATCGGTTAATGAAGTTAAAGACCGTCTTTTCATTTCACTAACATGTATTTGTAAGTTCCACCATGCTTACGATACGTCTTGTGCTATAGAAGCAGTTGAGAAATTCTTGCTCCATTTGTTTCCAACTATCAATAGAACCAAACTCAAGGTCTGTGTAGCAATGGAAAGCATTATTCTTAATGGAGCAGATAAATTGTTTGACGATGTAATCACCATATGTTCTAGCATTGTTGCAGGTTTTAATGAAGTGTGCCACATGTTTCTTTGGGTTTCCCTTACCAACGAACTGCTGAAATTTTGGAGGTTGATAACCAATAGGAATTTTTAAGTCATCAATCCTTATAGTGTATGGCCTTGCATATTTAAAGGAGGATTTTTTAGCAACCTCGTACTTGTCTTTAATGGTCCCCATGATGAACTTCTTGATTTGGTTGATCGAGATTGTTCCTTCAAAGGAAACTTGGATCTTTTTAGCATGTTCCTGCTTTGTGCGGTGATCGACCGTCTCTTGTACTTGCAGACATTTTCCAGGTGCATGAATTGATTCTTCATCCATCATGCCTTCCACCCTATCAGTTAGCTTAAAAATCAAGGATCTTGATCTTGAATATACTTGGTCAAGCCCTCGATAGCTTTTGTCAAGCTCACAAGTTGTTCTTCTACGAATGAAGTGTTAGTCACCATCGTGTGCATTACCATGGTAGGTGATGGAGAATAGCATTGATTTTCCAAACATGAGATGCAAAAATGTTATGTGGGGTAGATCCCATGCTTAAGATATCATTGTCAGCTGAAGCGAACAGATTTTTGTATCTAGATAGGCTCAATTGGGCAATAACCCTCTCGACCATTTAAGCAATGTCTTCTTTTGCGGCTTTTGGAGAAACCTTTACACCTTTTCTAAACGAACCAAAGACAATAGCAAATTCGGACGGCACTCGAGGGGCATGTTTTCCTAGCAATTTGGCTTGGTTCCTTGTGACAAGTCATATGTTTCCCACATTAACATCAAGGATGTTTTCCACAGCGATGCAGAATTTGGATCCATCAGTTTATGCGGATGCAGATGCAGATAAGGATATGGATATAGATCCAGATTTGGATGCAGATGCAAATTTTGAGTTGATCTTCTAAAAAGCCATCTCAGAGTTCTTGAACTTTGATTTTCGAAGAGAAAAGATGAGAGGTAAAGATTGTCCCACTGGGTGTGCCAATTTGTATGCGTCTAAAGTTTCGTTGCTGAAATACAGAAAACAGGAAAGAAAAATAGCAAGCAAACAACAGTATTTGTATTTGAATTTATGCGAAGGTTACAATCTTTACAAAATCTTTAAGAAAAGATATTCAATCCCCAAATTCTTCTCATCACGAATGTTCTTGATTTGATGGAATACTTGCGGCTCAACACTTGGAGCGGAGACTTCTTTGTATGTGGAAGACTTGCAGATCACCACTGAAGAACAAGGATTCTCTATGTATTTATGTGTGTGTGTTCTTCTTTTTTTGCCTTTTTCATGTCTCATGAGAACCCCTTTATGTAGTTGTGAGCTAGGGTTTTGGGGGTATTTCGGTCTTCAAGTAATTTTAGAGGACCTTGGGCTTGAAGAGCATGAATTGGGCTCGTCTTGTCAACTTAATGGACTGGCCCAAATGTAATTTGGACATTATTTAAGTCATATATGTTGACATAAATATTAATCCGGCTTACTTGGTCAATATATCATGAATTTATGGATTACTCCAAAATTTAATATGGATTTATCAATAAAATTTCACTGTCTACAGTTTTCTATATATTTAATAAATATAGTCCAACATACTTCCGAATGAATATTTTTTTTGTTTTCTCTCTAAGTCAAAAACTTTAATAAATTATATTTTTTTCCTCTAAGACGACGGACTATAAAAAAGATTATGTTATCTCTCTATGTCGATCAAGTGCCCTCCTTTACTGTACAGAACTCCTCTCTTGGTCATTTATATTTAATATGACAGACTTATGAATTTAAACATCAAAGTAAATACTCTTTATGATTTTTGTTTCATTAGTGAATTACTACAATCTGATCATTGTTGTTATCCGGCACCAGATAGAATGGATCCTACTAAATTCAAAAATTATTGATATGATAATGTAACTATTATTTATATTTTAAAAATAAGTGCCTTTTTAAAGGAAAAAGACTTAAATATGTCAGCGAACTTTGATAAAATGCTCATCTATGTCATCCGTTGAAAGTTTGGCTCATCTATGTCATTTTTGTTGATAAAAGGCTCATCCATGTTATTATTTGTTAACAGAAATGACATAGATGATCCTAACTTTTAACGAATGACACAGATGAACTTTTTCTTAAAGTTCAATGGCATATTTGAGTCTTTTTCCTTTTAAAAAAAGATTTAATTAATATGTGACCCAATCATAATTGAACGCGCGTAAAAAATGATTTTGCTAAATTGAAAATATTTCAAGTATACAAATAATAGCATGGATGAACCTTTTTCTCAAACGAAAAATGACATAGATGAGCCAAACTTATAACGGATGACATACATAGGCCTTTTTCTCAAAGTTCGATATCATATTTGAGTGTTTTCCTTTTCCTTTTTAAATATACTTTCTTTCAAAAGTCATTATTTTTGTGATATTTGATAAATATATAGGTGTACACATGCATAGAAACCAGTTACTTTTGACATAAATAATGTCACGACCCAGACCGTCGTTATTGCCACCCACACTAACCCTCCGGTGGGAGAACCACTACTACAACTCAAACCAAGCAACAAAACCAAAACTAAGGCATTTAAGTACATGAAAGCAAGAGAAATACTAAGGAAACAAATAGAGTTCCCATAAACTCTAACAAAAGTTTAACATTAATGAACTAACAATGCGGAAATTCAACCCCTAGAACCTAAAAGTCAATGTATCAAAACTCTACTAACGACAAGTCTATGATCAAGGGGTACAACCCCGAAACTAAACAGCACCTTAAACCAATAGTCTGAGTCCGAAAAGGATGGACTTAAACAAGAGAGATCCATGGCAACCTGAAAGAAATGGCTCACCCTTGAATCCGTTCATGCTCAATAGTCACCTAGCTGAGGTCTATCAATAGCCACATGAAGATTCCCTGCACTCAACAAAGAAAGAGCAAGTGCAGTATCAGTACACAACCACAGAGTACTGGTAGGATCATGCGACTATCCCATTAAGTGTAACATACATTAGTCAATACAACAGTATAATCAAATGCACATATCGAACATATACAATATCATCAACATATATGAACAATGAACAACTTCACGATTCTCACATATCACAGTTATATCAATTTAGAGCAACATACCGTCTTCCAATATCAATCATCATTAGATATGAACGAACTCATTACAAGTAGATACACAACACAATTCAATGGTCCTCTCATGGAACTCAATTCAATGGTCCTCTCATGGAACCAACACCCAAACAGTTAGCATAGTGGAACGTGGTATCCGATCCCATAATTATACCGAATGTGGAAACCGATCCCATAGTTATACCGAAACGTGGCAACTGATCCAAGTTAGTTATGCCAGAACGTGGCAACCGATCCAAGTTAGTTATGTCGGAACGTGGCAACCGATCCAAGTTAGTTATGCCGGAACGTGGCAACCAATCCATTCAATACACCACAATCACAAGTATATCCTTAAGATCATACATTTAAGTCATCATTTCATGGTAACCATCATTCATCTATCTCATTTACAACAAGTGTGATCAATAATGCAACATTCATGTACATACATGTATCATAATGAACCAAGAACAAACATACATCACACAATCATAGAATCATAGCCATCACCTACCTCGAATCCAAGCTTGAATCCCCTAATGCACTTGAATCTTCCCGTTTCAAATTCTTCCCGCTTGTTCGAGGTCTACAAACAATCAATTTAATACGAGAATCAATAAATAATCACTAATTACCCAAATTACTAACAATTCTATGAACCATAGATCAAACTCATGATCCCAATTATCCAAATTAGTGTTGTTTCCACCATAGAATCTATAGCAAAACCCTCCCCCATCAATATTCGCCCATTCTATTACGTTCTACGAATCAAAAAACAGATTCGGGGAGTGAAAAGCTTACCTTTAGCGTCAAAAATGGTGAAAAACGAGTAGGAGTTGCCTGGGTTCGTTTCTTAGCTCTAAAAATTGAAAGTGTCAAATAAGGTTGTTTAGGGGTTTATTTACGACTTTAAGTCGCGTCAAACCCGCCACAGCAGCCCTCACCCCGCTGTAGCGGCCCCGCCACAGCGACCAAAAGCTCCGCCAAAGAGGCTTGCACGAAACAGTGAGCTATTTTAATAAATCCAAGACTCCCATTTCACACTACACCTTTAACCAACGACGCTCAGAAAATACTGTTCACGCTAAGATCGATTTCAGGAGTTCTACTCACCCGAATTCAAATTTGTAAAGTCGTACAGATTCCTTAACGAGTTATCTAACCACTCATATAGCCAGAATTATAAATAGATCACCCGATTGTTACCAGATTTCCCTACACCTTAAAGACTTTGATTTCGTCCAAATCTGGACTAGGTTGGGAAATTCCAAGTTACTACCAAAAAGGTTTTTGACCCCAATTATTTCCCCATTGACTTTTCCCTAATGACGAAATCAGGTCGTTATAATAGATACCAATTTACCCATCACTCGTCCCCGAGTGATCAACTAGGAAGGACTGGCTAAAGTAAGGGTAGAGTAGTATTTGAAACGTCGAATTACTAGGGATACTTGTATCGCATGCCCTTCTTGCCGAATCTCATTACCCCCTAAGGGTTTCACATCTCCAATCTCAAACCAAACAATTGAATAACTACACATCCTCCCTTACAACGCCTCGATGAAGTCATCTCAACACTCGAGTGATAAATATTGATGTATGTAAACTTAACTAATCAACAAAACGATTCCCAACAACTACCAAAGTTAATCGTACACACGTCTACCACATGTTATCAAGGATCTTGACAAAATCATCCGGACGAATCCTTTAGCACTTAAGCATGATAAAATTCCAAGTCAATACTCGCTACAAATAGAAGTAAACCTGAATCAACCAACACACACTCATAATACCCAAACAATCATAGTTCTTAACAATATCTCCATCCCACAACATAAATTCCCATGAGCTTAAGTTTTAAAAAAATTGATCTTTAGAAATCATATACTCATCGAGGGATATGTCCAAACATACAACCCCTCCAACAACACTATCGAAATGCTAGATTTAGTAATTGTAGATTACCTCTTAAGAACAATAGAATTGGACCCAATGATCCCCACATTCAACCACACATAATCAATACATGACCTCGACGACTAGAGGAATATTAAGATTGCCAGACAACCACAAATACGCATGGTAGCTCTTCTATAAGATCTCAAAAGCAAGGTGGTACATGTAGAACCACTAAAATACTTTAACAACTCCAAGACAACACCAATTATGTCATTCAAAATAACCAAATCTTCCCAATCTTCCCACTCAACCAAGAGAACATCGCAGGATTTGGTACCCATGATCCACCACTAGGGATCCACCCACAAAAGTGAAAACACCCTAGAGCATAGCTAGTGAATCATACTCACAACACTAACAACCATCATAAACAATCCAACCTTTTGCCTTATTATAAAACAACACTTTTAAATGAAACCTTTCTTAGGTACTTTAACAATCAAAAGTAATAAGCTTTACGACTCAACCCAGATGTAAGTCCTTTCACATGCTCAATACCGGATACAATTGATCATTCTTCACCTTGCCAATTCATACCTTGACAAAATATATTACCACGAATGTAGACTTACGAAGAAAAATCTGATTTGTAAATTCAACTGTATAACACAATCCCCTTATCTATCATCATTATCTTGTACCTTTGAAGATTTTTTATGAATTCATGGATCTCTGTTTATCATTGTCTATTGATTATTGGTGCTCTGTCATTTTTATTGAGTGGTTATGATTCGACGACGATGTTGGCCAGATAATCATGCCATCATTTCTTCACGAACTCGCATATTGTGGGGCCGCAGATTGAGCTGATGGTAGATTTTCATTAAAAATGTATTTAATGCATACACATGTAAATATAAAATGTTATTTTACTCGAAAAATAATGGATGAGTAGTTCGTACATGATTCATGAATTTTATATGAGTACGAAACGCTTCATATCTTAAAGGACATCAAAGTAACATATGAGAAGGTAATGAAAATGAAAGAGAGAAAAAAATTTGCATTATTCGTGTTTGGAGTGTGAATGACAAATAAATTCTCCATAGTAAGAAATTGTATGGAGGAAAATACCAATTATGCACTATAATTTTGAAATGTAATGATTTATTTTGCCTAATTTGTTTCTTATATTTAACTCATTTATTGCAACACACATCTAAGAAAATATTTATTTTTTCTCTCTGAGTCACAAATTTTAAAAGAAGAATATATTTTTTCTCGAAATTGATCAAGTGTACTACTTATATAACTAAATAATTTGTTGTCAATTATCTTTATTTAATGTGTATTGCCCAGAGTTCATTTACCTTTGTTGTTTGGCTTTCAGATAGCACATGTCTAAAGTTATTATGAAGCAGATAAATATGGGGAAATATTTAAAAATTGAGTATAAATTAAATAATGGTGTCCAAAAAATCAAATTACATGCATAGCATGTGCACTAGTTATAAAAACATAGGAAGAACATATAATTTTTATAATAGAAAATAGATATATCATATGTAATATATCAACATATTTAAAGCTAATTTAAACTAAACTTACTATTACTAAATGTATAAAAATTTAAAAAGGGTATTTGCGTGAAAGGTGTACATAAAAATGAATTATAATAAATATATAAGTGATACATGTACAAAATACATTCATTAGTTACTTTAAATATAACATAAATACCTTTTAATAATAGAGAATCATATACCGTAGAATAACATATTTAAAAGTCATTTAAACTATACTTACAAAATATACTGAAAAAAATGATAGATGATACACGTATACAGTCAACAATGATCTCATTTATATTTGAATCTCCAGTTTCATTTCTTCATTTCATTTGTAGAACATTTATTGGCGGTGCTCCCCTTGCTTATCACTACATCACTCTTTCTTCTAGCCATTTGTTGTCAATCGGTTAGTAGTGCTCTATCATTTCTTATCGGGTGGTTATGATTCAACAATAATGTTGGCTAGATAACCACATAATTATTTTTTTGGAAACTCGCATATTGTGGGGCCAAAGGTTGAGTTGATAGAGAATTTTCTGAAAAATTAAATGTTGGATGTACATATAGGAGAACGTAGGATGTCATTTTGTGAACTCGCATATTTAGATGTTTTCCTTGTCAAAAATAATTTAGATGCTTATACTGGAGAGTGTAAAATAACATTTTCTAAACGCACATGTTGTGGGTCCACAGGTTAAGCTGATGGTATATTTTCAATCAAAAAAAGTATTGGATGCATATATGTGCGAATGTATGATGATATTTTTCTCCATAGCATAAAAGACATCGAAGTATTTGTAACGACCTATTCCCGTCGTTATAGAAAAGCCAATGGGGAAAGAATTGGGAACAGAAAACTTTTGAGTAGTAACTTGGAATTTCCCAACCTAGTCCAGATTTGGACGAAATCGGAGTCGTTTAGGTGTAGGGAAATCTGGTAACAATCGGGTGACTTATTTATGATTTTCATTACATGTGTGGTTAGATAAGTCGTTAAGAAATATGTACGACTTTACAGAATTGAATTTGGGTGAGTAGAACTCCCAGAATCGATCTTAGCGTGAACGGTATTTTGTGAGCGTCGTTGAGTAAAGGTGTGTTGTGAAATGGGGGTCTTGAAATTATTAAAATAGCTCACTGGTTCCGTGAAAATCGCTGAGGCGGGATTTCTGCTGCCAGGGCGGGGCCATTGCAGCGGGGTGAGGGTCGTTGTGGCGTGTTTGACATGACTTAAGGTCGTAAATAAACCTCAAAATGACTTTATTCTGCGCTTTTTGACTTTGAGAGCTAGGAGACGACCCCATATGAGTTCTTGATAGTTTTCCACCACTCTTGAAGCTAAAGGTAAGATTTTAACTCTCTGAATCCATTTTTCGATCCGTCGAACGTAATATAATGGGTAATTATCGATGGGGGAGGGTTTTGATCTAGAAACTATGGTGGAAAAAGCCCTAATTTGGATACTTTGGATCAAAGGTATGATCTAGGGTTGTTAGAATTGTTAGTAATCTGGGTAATTATTGATTATTTATTAATTCCCGTATTATATTGATTGTTTGAAGACCAAGAACAAGCAGAACGAATACGAAAAGGGAAGGATCAAGTTTCTTAGGGTTTCAAGCTTTTATTGAGGTAGGTGATGGTTGTGATTTCATATTGGTGTGATATATGTTTGTAATTGCTCATTATAATGCATGTATGTATGCGAATGTTGCATTATGGATCACCCTAATCGTAAATGAGATAATTGAATAATTGTATGCCATGAAGCACCTCTTCTTGTATGATTGTGAGAATAAACATTGTGATTGTGATTGTGGTTTGTTGACTGGATCGGTTGCCACGTTCTGGCATAAACATGGGATCGGTTGCCACTTTTTGGCGTAAATATAGGATCGGTTGCCACATTCCAGCATAAACATTGGATCGGGTACCATGTTCCGATATGCTAACAGTTTGGGTGTGGGTTCCAT
Source organism: Solanum acaule (assembly GCA_036250505.1). Classification (NCBI taxonomy): domain Eukaryota; kingdom Viridiplantae; phylum Streptophyta; class Magnoliopsida; order Solanales; family Solanaceae; genus Solanum; species Solanum acaule. The sequence goes on along the minus strand of JAJOOR010009973.1, from coordinate 6,147 downwards.
GAGAGGATCATTGATATGGGTTCATTAAGAGGACCATTGAATTGTGTCGTGTATCTACTTGTGATGATTACGTTCATATCTAATGATGATTGATATTGGAAGACTGTATATTGCTCTAAATTGATAACCAATGTGTATTATTGAGACATGTGATGTTATATTGATCCTTAAAAAATGACTAATATTATATACGTTCGGTATATACCTGTTTATAATATGGTGGTTACTTGCATGTGTTTCACTTATTGGAATAGTCGGGTGATCATACCAGTACACTGTGGTTGTGTACTGATACTTCACTTTCTTTGTTGAGTACATGGCATCTTCAGGCGGCTATTGATAGACCTTAATTAAGTGACTATTGAGCATGACCGGATTCAAGGATGAGCCAGTTCTCTCAGGCTGTCATGGATCTCTCTTGTTTAAGTCCACTATTTTCAGACTCAGACTATTTGTTTAAGGTGTTGTTTAGTTTTGGGGTTGTACCCCTTGTTCTTAGACTTGTTGTTAGTAGAGTTTTGGTACAATGACTTTCAGGTTCTAGGGGTTGTTCTTCCGCATTAGTTTGGTTAGTTGTTTGTTTAAACCTTGGAGTTTATGGGGACTCCATTTTTCTTGACATTTAAACTTGCTTCTGTATCTTTAAATGTCTTAGTTTTCAAAAAATTTGTTAGTTGGGCTATAGTTTTTGTTCTCCCATCGAAGGATTAGTGTGTGTGCGACTCACGACGGTCTGGGTCGTGACAAAGTTGTTATCAGAGCCCTAGGTTTGTTGATCTCACTATACCAAAATGAGTCTAGTAGAGTCTTGTGGAAGGGTACGATGACGTCCGTACTTTTCTTCGAGAGGCTATAGGACTTTAGGAAAAACTCACTTCTTTCAACTCCTTCGTGCTATGACTTGAATCCAATTGGTATCTTTACTCCTTCACTCTATGGTCTGAATTAGAGAAAAAAAAGTGGTAACACCATCTCTAACAAGAGAGGATGTGTATAGACTACCGACAGTTGAATAGAGTCACCATTCAGAACAAGTATCCATTGCCTTGGATAGATGACATGTTTGACCAATTGCAAGGTGCATCAGTTTTCTCTAAGATTGATTTAAGGTCTGGTTACCATCAGTTAAAGATTGAGGCGGTTAAAAATTGGGTTCGACCAAGTTCTATGATTTAAATTAGCAATTTTGTGGGGCTCGCTAGCTAGTATTGTCGCTTGTGGTATGATTTGAGTCCAGTCGGTATTTCCCGATTCCAATTAGTATCTCAACGAAGTGAACTAGACGTCGTAGTCCCGGTTGAAGGGACACAAAGAAGTTAATTGGAACTGAGAAGGTTCCAATTGGTATCTGGCCTTAGGGGCCGTATAAGGCGTAGATTATCAGTAATGATCGTCCATGGAATGAACTAATCAAAGAATTTGGACTTGTCTGCAAGTTGTAACTGTCGAGTATTGCGAAACGTGTTGTGAAAAGAAAGTCACGACTAAGTTCGATTCAAGTGTCTAGATAATGTACGGGGTGATTCGTAAGAAAGATCTGGACGTGTCTTGCGCTTGAGTAATAACCGCGTGAGTGTCTGGGTGTATCCTGGGGATGTGTGGGTTATGATGTTGAATTAATGACAACGAGTTGGATTATGTATCGTTGGATTGACTCGAGGTAGACAATGATTATCCTAGTTCAGAGAATTATCCTAAATTGCTCAGTAAAGCTGAAAACCTTTGGGAGTTTAGAAAAGAGAAGAACCTAGAAAAATTTATTGCCTGGGTTCTGTTTCTGTTAGGGCTGCTTGGGCGGGATTTTCCCGCCAATGTGGGATTTCTCCTGCCAGAGCGGGACAGGGCGAGGCAGAATCTCAGCCCTGTCTCCCTTTTTCCCCTATTCACAATTATGGACCCCGAATCGTACCCGAACTAACCCCCGCGATCTAATTCAGTGTTCAACAATCAAATATAAGTTATAAGGTGTGTTAAAATTATGGAGAACCTGGGCATATGAGGAGGAAATCAGCGCAGCGTGGAGGTCGGGGAAATGGTAATGCAGGTGGATGAGTAGTGCAACTAGGCAAAGAGGTTGCCCATCAAGATGACTGGGCTCAGTTTTATGTTTTTTCGGATAAAACCGAGTTTGAGGGTGTGATGCAATGGTCACAAGTTCTAATCTTGTCTATGCCCAGATGGCTATTGTTTTGTTTGATACGGGTTCTACTTATTTGTATGTGTCAGTTCAATTTCCTTAGGATTTGATGTGGTTTGTGATATACTTGATGCCCCCATCCATCTTTCTACCCCAGTTGAAGAGTCAGTCATAGTCACCCATGTGTATCGTGTTGTCCTGTTATGGTTATGGATTTTCAGATTTGGGTTGATTTGGTTATGCTGAATATGAATGACTTGATATAATATTAGGCATGACTTGGTTGTCCCCGTATTATACCGAGCTTAATTGTAATACTAAGTCGATAACTCTAGAGATCCCCGGTAGGTAAATATTAGAGTGGGAAGGGGTGTACAAGCCTAAGCTAGCCAAGATCACATCCTCCATTAGGGCTAGGAAACTGGTAGGGCAGGGTTGTTTGGCTTATTTGGTTCATGTTGAGATGTTGAGGTTGAGTCTCCCTCTATTGTGTCTGTTCCTGTGGTGTCTGAGTTTAAAGAAGTGTTTCCTATGGATTTGTCTGGTATGCCTCCGGATAGAGATATAGATTTCTGCATTGACTTAGAAACTGGCAGTTGCTCCATTTCCCTCCCTCCGTCTCGTATGGTTCCAGCATAATTAAGAGAGCTTAAGGCTCAAATCCAAGAGCTTCTTCATCCGTCCTAGTATTTCCAAGTGGGGTGCTCATGTCCTGTTTGTTATGAAGAAGGGGTAGTAAGAGGACTGATGCTTTTATCTTAATCCATAAGGGAGTGAATTAATACCTGAATGAGAAGCTTATGGATAAATAAAGTCCCATCGAGTAAACTTGGGTGGAGGCAATTGAAGTATTTTAGTAAGAAAGTGCGTATAAATTGGGTTAGTCCTCTAAATTTGATGAGTATACATGAGTTTGAGGTGTCGTGTGGATGAAAGGGTTGACTTCGAAGTGATAGTCAAGGATGACGGAGCGTAATCGTAATAAGAGTCGTGATGGATTGTGACGGGATACAACTATAGAATAAGATTGTTAGTTAAGCAAATTTTGTATAGTAATTACGACTTGCGAGTACTAAGGTTGTGGTTTTCTAATTTTTTAGTGAGTAAACTGGTTGTATGGAAAGTTTTAAGAGATGGTGGGACACCACTCAAATAGAATTTAAAAGAGCTAGAGTCATAATGAAGAAAAATAGTGGGATGTAGTACAACCTTTAGAGAGAGGTGAGAGCAAGAATATTTTATTGATTGCAAAAGCTAATGAGATATCTTCAGAGAGGTAGATAATTGGGTTCAGAGACGCGTGATTTCATTTGTTTTGTTATGACTATGGTAATAGTGTCACAAGTCCTTCAGATTGGTTGTGTAGGTGTTCAATTGGTTGGTTTGAGGTTGAAGATGTGAAACCTTTGAGTGTTGATTTGGTGAAAGATGTTCAAGGTAAGGTGAGACGCATCCAATATAAGCTTCTAGCAGCCCAAAGTCAACAGAAAAAGTATGTGGGACAAGTATCCTCAGTTATTCAACGATTCAGATACTACTCTGTTCTTGCTTTAGCTCTTTTCTCCAAGTTTGTCACTCGGGGACGAGTGATGGGTAAATTGGTATCTATTGTAACGACTTGTTCCTGTCGTTATAGAAAAGCCAATGGGGAAAGAATTAGGGCCAGGAAACTTTTGAGTAGTAACTTGGAATTTCCCAACCTAGTCCAGATTTGGATGAAATTGGAGTCATTAAGGTGTAGGGAAATCTGGTAATAATCGGGTGACCTATTTATGATTTTGATTACATGAGTGGTTAGATAAGTCGTTAAGGAATCTGTACGACTTTACGCAATTGAATTCGGGTGAATAGAACTCCCGGAATAGATCTTCGCGTAAACGGTATTTTCGGAGCGTCATTGGGTAAAGGTGTGTTGTGAAATTGGGGTCTTGGAATTATTAAAATAGCTCATTGGTTCCGTGCAAGCCGCTGGGGCCGGATATCTGCCGCCAAGGCGGGGCCGCTGTAGCGGGGTGAGTGCAGCTGTGGTGATTTCGACGCGACTTAAGGTCGTAAATAAACTCCAAAATGACTTTATTATGCACTTTTTGACTTTGAGAGCTAGGAGACGACCCCATACAAGTTCTTGCCAGTTTTCCACCATTCTTGAGGCTAAAGGTAAGATTTTAACTCCCCAAATCCATTTTTCGATCTGTTGAATGTGATAGAATGGGCAATTATCAATGGGGGAAGGTTTTGGTCTAGAAACTATGGTGGAATAAGCCCTAATTTGAATACTTGGGATAATGGGTATGATCTAGGGTTGTTAGAATTGTTAGTAATCTGGGTAATTAGTGATTGTTTATCGATTCTCATATTATATTGATTCTTTGTAGTACAAGAACAAGCGGAATGAATCCAAAAAGGGAAGGATCAAGTTTCTTAGGGTTTCAAGCTTGTTTCGAGGTAGGTGATGGTTGTGATTTTCAGGTTAGTGTGATATATGTTTGTAATTGCTCATTATAATGCATGTGTTTATGCGAATGTTGCATTATTGATCACCCTAATCGTAAATGAGATAATTGAATAATTGTATGCTGTGAATCACCTCTTGTTGTATGAATGTGAGAATATACATTGTGATTGTGATTGTGGTTTGTTGAATGAATTGGTGGCCACATTTCGGCATAAACATGGGACACATTTCAGCATAAACATGGGATCGGTTGCCACATTCCAGCATAAATATGGGATCGGTTGCCACGTTCCGGCATAAACATTGGATCGGGTACCACATTACAGTATGCTAACAGTTTGGGTGTGGGTTCCATGAGAGAATCATTGAATTGGGTTCCGTGAGAGGACCATTGAATTGTATTGTGTATCTACTTGTGATGATTACGTTCATATCTAATGATGATTGATATTGGAAGACTGTATGTTCCTCTAAATTGATAACAAATGGGAAATATTGAGATCGTGTGATGTTATATTGATCATAAAAAGATGACTAATATTGTATATGTTCGGTATATGCATATTTATAATGTTGTGGTTACTTGCATGTGTTTTACTTATTGGGATAGCTGATCCTACCAGTTGGTGTGAGGCTAAAAATACATATTTTTAATCATTATTTTCTCATATTTATTATTTATATTTGTCCTTTTTGAGCATAAATTTTATGAATTGTGCTAAATTGTGTATTTTATTTGTAGAATTAAATTGGTGGAAAAATAAAGATGTTTGAAGCTAAAACGAATTAAAGATTGAAGGTTGAAGAGGGAAATCAAGCAAACAACTTAATGGATTAAATTTAATAAAATAATATATTTATATATATAAGGAAAAGGCGGCTGCAATTGAAAATTTTCAAGTTGCCTCTACTGTACACGTGGCAGCAAGTGAATGCAACAACCAATTGTGGAGGCGGTCGGTTACTGTTCACGCTGAAAATAAAAAGAAATCCAATTCCTTTTGGTTTTGGATTCCTAATTTAATTGGGACTAATTATTTTATTTAGGGTTTCCTACATCTATAAATAGTGCATAGAAATAATTATTAGAGAGGAGGAGGGAGGCCAAGAACCAAGATACAAGACACAATAAAAAATTTCTTCTAGATTAGGAACTTTGGAAGAGCCGCCGTGGAGGCCGGAGAATTGTGGTTTATTATTTCTTCTCCTTTATTTTTTATTTGTATTCGTGATTAATAAAAGATAGTTTAGCTATTGCTCTTAACTTTTTATGATTAACACAAGCATATTTATTTTAATGAATTTTGATTGTGTTTTTGAGATAATGAGTAGCTAACTTTAATAACTAGGGTTGTGAGAACCATAAACGATTAACAAAGTATGAATAATAACTAAGTAATTCGTGAATAGTGTTGAAGCATGCATTGATAATTCTTTCGTCTAGAAGTCTTTTTAATGGTGGCCAACGTTAGAACTCGCCTTGTTGCTACTTGCCGAACCAAGGAGGTAATCAACAAGAAAAGAATTATCAACATAGATTTAGTGTGATACTATC